>PVKE010020402.1:0-27566 GCA_004027555.1 Craseonycteris thonglongyai | reverse complement strand
CCCCGGCAATCATGTTTATTTTCTGAATCTATGAGTCCTGTTTCTATTTTGTTTGCTCCTTTTTTTTTGTTCTTTATATTCCACATACAAGTGAGATTATACAGTATGGTATTTGTCTTTCTTTGTCTGACTTATTTCACTTAGTCCATCCATGTTGTTGCAAATGGTAATATTTCATTCTTCCTTTTTTTCTTTTTAATTTATTTATTTTTGACAGAGAGAGAGAGAGAGAGATACAGAGACAGAGACAGAGAGAGAACTGAACTGGGGGAGCTCCCAGTTCAGCATATGGTTCTGCACGGGCCGGGGCCGGGATTTGATCCTTGGTCCCGGGCGCTGCAAAGTGAGCGCTTAACCCACTGAGCCATCCCGGCTTCCCCCCATTCTTTGTTTTTAATGGCAGAGTAATATGCCACTGTTTATATGTACCATCTCTTCTTTATCCAGTCATCTGTTGATGGGCACTTAGGTTCCGAGCACACTCTTAATAGAGTAAAAGGTACTTGAACTATGGCATTTCCCTTAGTAGAGGTTGCTGATCTCTAATTGTAGAGCCCTTAATAAAACTTAAAAAAAAAAAACTTTTTAATGTGTAGGATTTATTTTTCTAAGTCTTAATTTACTAATAATTTGTTTCTAGGTAAGTTACATGGAAATTTACTGTGAAAGAGTACGAGATTTGCTGAATCCAAAAAACAAGGGTAATTTGCGTGTGCGTGAACACCCACTTCTTGGCCCATATGTGGAGGACCTGTCAAAGTTGGCAGTGACTTCCTACACAGACATTGCTGACCTCATGGATGCTGGGAACAAAGCCAGGTATGCTAGGAAATGGACTAATGACTGAGGTCTTTGGTACATTTTGAGGCCCAGTGCAGGGGTTGAGACCACATTTATAGCTATGGAAGTTGCTGTAATTGTGGAGTCCTCTGATCCTTTTAGGCTGTGCTGGAAATGTGAGGTCTTCAGCAGGTTTGATAGCTTTCTTCTCATCAAAACAGTACAATGCTGAGACACATTAGAACTTTTGCTGTGTTTTATGATTACGTTTTGGTTAAGTCATGGTAGAAAGCTGCTTATCACGTGCATATGGTAGGATTTGATTCTGGAACAAATGAGCTCCTCATAAAGAGTAAAAATTAAATGCCTTAGTGGTTTCAGAAGGGACAGCTGGAGTATGAAAAATGATTCTGATGTGTAGTGCCTTTGGAGTTGAGAGGGTAACTTGATCGACTCACAGATAAGGTGTATTGAGAGAGATTTGTGTGACAGTCTTGCAATTTGTGAATTAGTTTAAAGCTGTTACTTGTGATTGTTATACCTGTAATGTGGAGCCTGCTGTCCTTTTTAACTTTCATTTAATAATTCCATTGTCACATGGTCACCTTTATATTTATTTAGGACAGTGGCAGCTACCAACATGAATGAAACAAGTAGCCGTTCCCATGCTGTGTTTACAATTGTTTTCACCCAGAAGAAACATGATGCTGAGACCAACCTTTCCACTGAGAAGGTAGGAGAACTTCAGTCTCTGGGCTCGAGTTGTATAGAGGGGATTTTTAGAAGTTTCTTGCTGCCTTCTGCATTTTGTGGAATGAAGGAAAGTTGCCCTTTTACCTAATGGTGGGTATTTTATACATTCTGCTTATCATTTTTTTTTTTTAAGATTTATTTTATTGTTTTTGACAAACAGAGAGACAGAGAGAAGGGGAAGGCCCAGAGCAGTCTCCATAGTTGTATATCAGTTTTTGACATGGTTTTGTTCTGCACAGGTGGGCAGGGGCCGCACAGGGCAGGAACTGGGCCAGGGGCCTCCTGCATGGGAGATATGCTCCCTTGAGCCAGGAGCCCAACCAGGGGGGTGAGAACTGAACTGGAGCCTCTGCATGGGAAGCACACCCCAGTTCAGCATATGGGTCCACATAGGCTGGGCCCAGGATTCAATCCTCGGTTCCTGGGGCTGCAAAGCAAGTGCTTAACCTGCCATCCCGGCTTCCCTGCTTTTGTTTCTTTTTTGATGATGTCAAATCTACAAAAATAGTAATGTTAATCTCGTAACCATGGCTTCCTTGATAATCCATTTTGGATACTTTTTTAAATTTATTTTTTATATTTTTGTTTACTTATTTTACTTTTGACAGAGTGAGAGACACACACACAGAGACAGAGAGAGAACCGAACTGGGTGAGCTCCCAGTTCAGCACATGGTTCCGCACGGGCCAGGGCCGGGATTCGATCCCTGGTCCCTGGCACTGCAAAGTGAGCACCCAACCCACTGAGCCATCCCTGCTTCCCCATTTTGGATACTTTTGTTTATAAACTTTCATGAAGCTTTATTTTCTTAACAGCTTTATGGAGATATCATTGAAGTACAATAAACCACACATATTTAAAGTATAAAACTGTATGGTATGTGTATACACCTGTGAAACCAGTGCCGTCATCCAGATAATGAGCATTTCTAGTGCTCGACACAGCTGCCTCATGCCATTTTGCAATCAAGTGTATCCCTCTCCCACAATTCCAGATAATCTGTGATCTGCTTTCTGTCACTATGGATTAGTTTATACTTTCCAGAATTTTATATAAATGGAATCATATAGTGTAGTAGTTTTTGCCTGGCTTCTTTCACTTAGCATAATGATTTTGTGATTTGTCTATGTTGTGTATAGTACTAGTTAACTTACTTTTATTGTCAGTATTTCATTTGTATAGGTATATCACAATTTGTTTATTAATTCATCTCTTGATTTAAATTGTGTCCTTTTAATCATCACAAATGAAGATGCTATGAACATTTATGTACAAGTCTTTGTGTGGATATTTGGTTTTGTTTCTCTTGGTTAATACCTAGGAGTAGGATGGTTAAATCCTATGGTAGGTATATGTTGAGCTTCTTTTTTTTTTTTTTTTTTAATTTATTGTTAAATTTGATGAGGTTACATTGGTTGGTAACAATTAGACAGTTTACAGATGTACAAGTCCACATCACATCATTCATGCATCGTATTATGTGCCCATCACTCAGTATCAGTTCCCTTTCCATCACCTTATATCTAGTGCCCACTCCCACCTCCCCCCGAGCTTCTTTTAAAGATTTATTTTTATTGATTTTTGACAGAGAGAAACAGACACAGAGAGATACAGAGAGAAGGGGGAGGGCCCAGAGCAGTCTCCATAGTCGACAATAGTTTTCCATATAGTTTCACTCCACAGGCGGACACAGGGCTGCGCAGGGCAGGAACTGGGCCGGGAGCCTCCCTTATAGGTCCCAGCAAGAACTGAACTGGGGGCACACCCCAGTTCAGCATGTGGGTCCACATGGGCTGGGCCAGGATTTGATCCTCGGTCCCCGGGGCTTCAAAGCGAGCGCTTAACCCGCTGAGCCATCCCAGCTTTCCCTGTTGAGCTTCTTAACTGTTTTTCAGAGTGAATCATTATGTTGTTTTATATTCCCAGGATGAGTGTTTGAGAATTCTTATACCTGGAAGCTTCACTTTTAGTGTGCCATTTATTGCATTGAGTTTTTTATATATATAGTTTTTTAAGTTTTAGGTATAATTGACATACATTATATTAGCTTTGGATGAACAGCATAATGAATTGTTATTTGTATACATTGTGAAAGTGTAACCACAATAAGTCTAATGAATATCCTTCATTATATCTAGTTACAGAATTTGTTTTTGTTTTTTTGTGTCATGAGAACTTTTAAGATCTACTCTTAGTAAATTTCAAATATGTAATACAGTGTTATTAACCACAGTTGCCATGCTATACATTAGATTCCCAGGACTTCTTACTTTATAACTGGAAATTTGTATTAAATAATCTTTTGACTTCCTTCACCTGGTTCACCTAACCTCCCCCACCCCCCAACATGCCCTGCCTCTGGCAATCATTGATCTGTTCCCTTTATGAGCTTTTTTTTTTTTTTTTTCAAGATTCCACATATAGAGGAAGCCGGGATGGCTCAGTGGGTTAGGCGCTCACTTTGCAGCGCCGGGGACCGGGGATCGAATCCCAGTCCCGGCCCGTGTGGAACCATATGCTGAACTGGGAACTCCCCCAGTTCAGTTCTCTCTCTCTCTCTCTCTCTCTCTCTCTCAAAAATAAATAAATAAATAATAATAATAAAAAAGAGCTTAAAAAAAAAAAGATTCCACATATAAGTGTGATCATATGGTATTTGTCTTTCTTTGTCTGACTTATTTAACTTACCATAATGCCCGGAGGGTCCATGGTGAAATTTAATTCTTTTTTTATGGCTGGATAATATTCCACTGTATGTAGTATACTACATTTTCTTTATCCGTTCTTCAGTCAGTGAACACTTAGGTTATTTCCATATCTTGACTATTGTAAATAATGCTGGGGTACATAATATCTTTTTTAGTTAGTATTTTCATTTTCTTTGGAGAAATATCCAGAACTGGAATTGCTGGATCATATGGTAGTTCTATTTTTAATTTTTTGAGGAACCTCCAAACTGTTTTTCATAGTGGCTACAGAGTTTTGCATATTTTTATGACATACCGCTGTAAAATATGTTTATCCTAAAATTACTTCTTTTGAACCAAGATAATTGTGGTAAACTTTTGTGTATTCTCTTTAAACTGACAAAAAGTATACATTGTCTTTTGCCTTCTTATGTCATATATAAGAGCCCTAATCAATACTTTTAGTCTTTTACATTTCTTTCTTTTTTTTTTTAAAGATTTATTTATTTATTTTTGAGAGAGAGAGAGAGAGCGAGAGAGCGAGAGAAACTGGGGGAACTCCCCAGTTCAGCACATGGGTCTTCATGGGCCGGGGCCGGGATTCGATCCTCGGTCCCCAGCGCGCAAAGTGAAGCGCTTAACCCACTGAGCCATCCCGTCTTCCCTCCATTTCTTAATCTTTTAATTTCCTGCCTCTAAATGTTTTGTACTTCTGCTGTGCTTATTTTTTAATTGCCCCAATGTTTTTGTTCTTTACCAGGTCAGTAAAATCAGCTTGGTGGACCTAGCAGGAAGTGAACGAGCTGACTCAACTGGTGCCAAAGGGACTCGATTAAAGGTGTTTATTTTACCAAACAAATGGCCTAGTTAATAATTATTCTGTAATATGGGTCAGCCAGTATGGCCAGGAGGCCAGATCTGGCCCACTGCATGTTTTTTGTTAATATTTTTTTGGAACAAAGCTACATCTATTTGCTTATGTATTGTCTGTGGCTGTTTTCACGCTACAGTGGGTTGGGTTGTTGTGATGAAGACCATATGGCCCACAGAACCTTTATAGCAGGCTTGTTTAACCTGTGGCCCAGGATGGCTTTGAATGTAGCCCAACACAAATTTCTAAAATTTCTTAAAACATTATGAGATGTTTTTGCAATTTTTTTTTAAGCTCATCAGCTACCATTAGTTTTAGTGTATTTTATGTTTGGCCCAAGACAATTCTTCCAGTGTGGCTCAGGGAAGCCCAAAAGTTAGACACCACTGCTTTATAGAAAAATTTTGTTGACTTCTGATCTGTAACTTCAATGAAAGGATGAGATATGTAACATAATAATTAAGTAGGACTTCATGGTCTAGTTCCTTAGAATTGTGTTTTAAGGAACAGGCAGAATCTGGCTAGATGAAAATCAGGGACAATAATGGAAAGAAGAGGATACATGAGATCCAGATGTGATAACAAGCATGCACTCTTCTAGAGATTTGCTTGACAAGAGCAGAAATTTTGTATTGGTGAGCTGTGGGAAGAAGGCAGCATTTTTACGTTTTTAGAGCACCAACAACTCAAAGATACTCTAGGACTGCATTAAGCATGTGGTCCCAGCATATTATCAAGGGGAGAGAGGGAAGATTGCGGTATTAAAGGAACTTTTTAGGATTTGTGATAATAAATAAATAAAGCTAGCATATAGTTAATTGTATATTATCTACTATATATGATGTGGCAATAGTAGAAACTCATCATAATTCTTTCATGTTTGGAATTGATTTCAGGAAGGAGCAAATATTAATAAATCTCTTACAACTCTGGGCAAAGTCATTTCAGCCTTGGCAGAAGTGGTAAGTGCTATACTTCTATGTGAGGGAAAAATTAAGTCTGTTCAGCATGCTTACTTGACTGTATTTTATGATTCTTTATGAAGTCTGTCCTTGGCCTTTTAAAGTAATCTTGCCTTTCTTCTTTTAGAACTTTTTAATACAATACTAGGTATAACATACTTTGTACTAAAAGTAAAAGAGATTGAGTAGAATGAAAGTAAACAGGTCTGTAAAGACTAGAGTAAAAACTATGTCTTTACAAAGACTTTAGGTTTGACTTTTTCTGAGCCTTATTTCATCTCATAAAAATCACGAGTATTATTTTATATTCTTTTCCTATAAAATCTTCTGAGTAGGTTGCAGTACTTTGGAGTATTTTGAGCAGTTTACATTGGTAAATGCTGTTGAGTTGGGGGCCAATAATGTATTTTTTTAAATAGTTTTATTCTTTCCTACTCCTTAACAGTGGAACACTAAAGTGGAAACAATTTTTATATAAGGGGCTTCATTATTCACATTAGAAGCTAAGGGAATATTAGTTATGTGTGCTCTAATTTAGTTTAGTACCTCATTTGAATCCTTAAAAAGAACTAAATGCTTTCTTGCTTGTCTCTGAGAAATCGTATTCAATTTATGACTCAAAATTTAAATAATATCTTTTCTACATGGAAGCTTATCTTGTTTTCTCATTCTTTTAAATGCTTTCATCTGTAGGATAACTGCACCAGCAAGGTATGGTGGGTTTTGGGGAAAAATAACTATAGAATCAATTGTGATGGTTTTAGATCCTCAGCAGAATCTATGGAGACATAAGGAGGAATGGAACCTCCAAAACATTTTCTATTTGTTCTTTGGTTCTGTAATTTAGAATTGCTGTTTATTGTGACCATGAAGGCTTCACAGCAAAATTAATTTAGGGAACATTATGTTCTTTTAAGAAGAAATGTGGATTAAAGGAGGAAGAGAAATTTGAGAAAAGTGCTATAATGCATTACCTTATGATGTTTTTCCTAGTGATCTGTAGGCTGTCTCTTGAAGGAATCTCCTTTAAACCTTTCAAAAGGGTAATAAAATAAATTTTATAAGGGTATCTATGAAACATAGCTGTAATCTTGAAATTGTTAATATATGTATTATAAGCCTCTTTATATTATCTTTACTTGTTTTCTACCATGAAGTAATGGATTAAATTTATTAGTACCGTACTCTTTTGCGTAAATAATAGTGCACCTGACAGTTTGTTCTGAATCACATGAGTGACATTGGGGATAGAGGCAGTATCTGCATTTAAATAAATAAATAAATAAATATATATATATATATATATATATATATATATATATTTATTGAACTGAACTGGGGGCCTCACCGCATTCAGGAAGCACACCCCAGTTCAGCATGTGGGTCCGCCTGGGCTGGAGCCGGGATTTGATCCTCGGTCTTCAGGGCTTCAAAGCGAGCACTTAACCCGCTGAGCCATTCCGGCTTTCCCTAAATATATATTCTTAAAGATTTATTTTTATTGTTTTTGACAGAGAGAAGGGGGAGGGCCCAATGCAGTCTCCATAGTTGCATTAGTTTTTCTACATATTTTCTTTCCACAGGTGAGGGTGGGGCTGCACAGGGCAGGAACTGGGCTGGAGTCTCGCCCCAGTTCAGCATGTGGGTCCACATGGTCGAGGCCAGGATTCGATCCTTAGATCCCAGGGCTGTAAATAAGCATTCAACCTGCTGAGCCATCCTGGCATCCACCACATATAAATATTTTATACTCATATCTTCAGATACATGAATTTGTTTATTTCTACAAAAATAACTTACTAGAAAGTAATACTCTTTCTCTTTTTTTTCTTTTTTTTCCTGTTTATTAGAAAAAGCTGTCTTAAATTTAAAAATCTCTGCTACTTGGTATTATACATTTGTGGATATTCTTCAAATATCTAATCTGGGCTCCAAAACTATGAAGGCTGTTAAAACTTAGTGATCATTTCAACTTGTCCTGTCTACTTATTCATCAATTAACACCCATATCAACCCAAAGGACAGTTCATAGAGTATTTATCTGTACATTTCCCACATTGCTGTGTGTTAGTGATTCGCAAATGACTCTTTATAATCAGTTTTGTGAAACCTAGTTTAGTACTTTGCATCTATGTCATAACTAACAAATCAGAAATAAATTTTAGTTTTTTTCTAACAAGCATATTTGGTGAATTAAGATATATTGTTATTTCCATTTGGAATAAACAAGATTATTACCATTCACACTTAATAATAGTATTTGTTTTTAGAAAGGTTACTGATGTAAGTCAAACTTTTTATATAACTACTGAAGCACTTATTTCAAAGAAATTACAGATGTGAGGCAGATGAGATTAATTTGTGTAAGAGAGCAGATAGAAAAGAAATGGGTAAAATTCTGGGTGTTTTCAAATGGGAAGGATTCAAATTCTATTTATGCGTATTCATTTAGCTACTCCTTAATTTAGTTTGGTCAACATAAATGAAAATAGAACATTTTTGGCAAACTAACACTGCTTATTTTTATACTATTATTTGTAGTTATAACTGGCATGCATTAAATCTTGAAACATTTTCATTACTAGCCATGGACAAGGTGGAGTGTTTAGGTGCATTGGAGAACTAGAAAGGGATAAACTGAGGTATCAGACTTCAGAAATTTTGTAGTGAAGATCCCACTGGCCTATGGATTACTGAGAGGGTTCAGTCTCCCTGAGGTCAGGGTAATTTAGAACTAGAACCTGTTGTTGGAAATGACTTTCTAGTTGTTAGAATGTGTGTCTGTGAGTGGAGTGGGATGAGGTGGAGGGGATATTTTTGCTAAGAGGTGCTCTGCTACTGCCTACTTCCTTTTCTCTTCAACAAACCAGAGGTCAGCTACATAGTACTCCTTTTCTGAATACCTATGCTTTCACCAGGAGTAGCTCATCCTTATTTTAATTAAACCTCACATTATACTAAGAATGGATTATAAAACTGCCAATTTCTGGGGAGATGTATTATCTGTGAACCCTGGCTATCTCTATCACCTTAGTAGCTTCTTAACTTATCTTTATTATCTTTTCTTTTTATTGTTTTTGACAGAGAGAGAGGGAGAGAGAGAGAGCTACAGAGAGAACTGAACTGGGGGAACTCCCCAGTTCAGCATATGGGTCCTCATGGGCCGGGGCGAGATTCGATCCTCGGTCCCCAGTGCTGCAAAGTGAGCGCTTAACCTACTGAGCCATCCCAGCTTCCCCTCTTAACTTATCTTGACACAATAGTCAGCTAGCAGATGTTGAAGTAACTATTATTTGCTAAGGATTTGCATTAAATTTTGCTTTCAAAGGATATAATTTCCTCCATTTAAGCACTGGTTTTGTATTGATACTATTTGCTTTGTTTTGTGATAATGAGTAGGGTCAGAGAGCAATACAAATAAATTCTTTCTATATACACAGAATGTATTTTGCAGTCTTTTCTGATCTCCATGTTAGCAAATTACATGATTTTCTTAGACCTTTCACCCTAACTCTATGTTTAGATTTATTCTGGGCATAATTTCCATTCAAAGAAACCAAATATATACTGCTTTACAAGAGTTACCATATATGTAACAACCCATTTGATGATTTGGTGGTTGGCCAAGTAAATTCATAAACTAAATGACTTGTTTCTACATATCCAGCTTGGAATATACAGGATTCATTTTGCCCCTCTGTAAAAGTGAAAATTATTGTTTGAGGGTTGTGTATTAGGTGATGTTAAGGAATTGTTAATTTTGTTAAGTGTGATAATGGTCATGCAGTTATGTTTGTTTGTTTTAAGTCCTCTCTTTTATAGCTATGTACCTGAATTGTTTATACACAAAATGTTGGATTTGCTTTAAAACACTACCAGCTATGTAAGACATGATATGGATAGGATATTAGTGGTAGTGTACTGATGTTAAATTTCTTGAATTTGGTCTTTGAACTATAACTGTGTAAGAATGTTCTAATCTGCTGAAGTGTTTAAGGATTAAAAGGGGATGGCATTTGGAATTTACTCCAAAATGGTTCAGGAATAAAAAGTATAGAAAAGTGTTTCAGGTAGGATTGAAACATGACTGGCAAGATGTTGATAATGGTTGGAGCTGCATGGTGGGCATATGACATTATACTATTCTCTAAACTTGTGTATGTTATAAAATTTTCAAAAGAAAATATGAAAAGGAAACTTACTGCATGGGTATTGCTTTGGGTATTGTGAAGAATTAAAACTGTGAGTGTTGAATTTCAGCAGTGATGGGATTCTACTATAATTTACTTGGCAATTTTAGACTTGTTTGCCTTTCATGTGAGTTGTTCCTCCTTAATGCTAAGACCCGTTTCTTTCTGTTTAATAGAATAAGAAAAAGAAGAAAACTGATTTTATTCCCTATAGGGATTCCGTACTTACTTGGCTCCTTCGAGAAAATCTAGGTATGTGGACCACTGGTGTGTATTATCTCCAAGCTGGTTGGATTTGCTCACCTTTATTTAAATCAAGGTTTTTTCTCCCATGTCATTCATTGACTTCAGCACATGAACTGTGGAGTAATTGTCTTCCTTACTACGGTACATGCCTGCTCCAACTATTGCTCCTTCTTGTCTTTGAAAACTCCATGCTCCTTTGAGATATACATAATTAGATGTTACCGACCACGTACTTATTTTTGCTTATGTTTTCAGACCTTTGGGTCACTGCCTTTCATTTGTTGTTTCTTTAACCTTTTGTCCTACTACTTGATGTGAAGGAGGGGAGTGATCAGCAGTGTCAAGTACTGCTGATAGAAAGAAGAGGCTGAGAATGGCCTGTTGGTCTGTCCATGTCACCAGTGACTTTCACATCATTGAGAGCGGCTTTGGTGAAATAGGGGTGAGGTCTTGATTGAAGTGAGAAGAAGGAAACTGGACACAGTAGATCCAAACACCAATATTTGAATATAACAGTGCCTGGCATGGCCACATTCAAAAAGTTTCTTGATTTTTGATTACATCTTAGGATGTGTGGCTGTGTTGGCTGATTTGACACATTCAATAAAATTTTTTTAAATGAGTATGATTTGAGATAATTGCGATGCATCTTTTTAGGTGGCAATTCTCGGACTGCAATGGTTGCTGCTCTGAGCCCAGCAGATATCAACTATGATGAAACTTTGAGCACTCTGAGGTAAATCCATTTTGATCCTAATGGCTAAGTAGAACACAGTGCCATGATAAGTCATTTTGTTAGGCCATGGATTTTCCTATGCTGTATGGGTAGTAATTTATGTAAGTACTGATATATCCCTCTCATAAGAGGAAAAACATCGGGGGGCGGGGGGGTGATTCTTAGATAATAGAATTTACTGGTTTATGGTTTTTAAAAAGGCAGGAACTGTTTCAGAGGAAAGATATTAAAATTGTTCAAGTGAGATTTTTTGATAACTTATAATAGTGAAAGGGTCTTATAATATTTCTGTAAAAAGAGTGTCTCTTGTGGTGGTTGTCATTATAGAAATGCTCAAGTTGTAAAAAGTGATACAATTATGAGTACATGTAGCATTAAAAAAATTAGTGACAGATGTTTACTAATAGAATATTTCTATGTATGAATAGGTTTTATTATTTTAATCCCAAACTTTCTACTCTTCTCCCATAAAAGACACTTTTGATATGATGAAAGGAGCACTGTATAGTCTGACAAATCAATTTTGAGTCCTTTCTCTGGGTATTTATTTCCTTTGAATTCTTGGGTCAATCACTTAAATTCATCTGAGCCTTTTCCTTTATCTTTATAGGGTACTATAAAGCTTTATAAAAATGCATCATTATTAAAACTCATAAAATGTATAAATACTCAGGTTGTTTGATTTATAAATAAATGGTATGTTACTTATGAGAAGTAGAGCATCAAAAGAATGGCAAAATGATTTTTCTTTTGGGATCTAGATATGCAGATCGTGCAAAACAAATTAAATGCAATGCTGTTATCAACGAGGACCCCAATGCCAAGCTTGTCCGCGAACTGAAGGAGGAGGTGACACGACTGAAAGACCTTCTTCGATCTCAGGGACTGGGAGATATCATAGATAGTAAGTGAACTAAGGATCAACACCAGCAAATAATCCTTTCCTCTTCAGGGTCCTTACAGTTAAGTTACACTTAGATTTAAGGAACTTGATAAAGCTAGATGGTAGAGAAAGATTTTGGGTTTTATTTATTTATTTTTTTTAACTTCTTAACAAACCCAATGAAAATTATCTCAGAATTTTTTTTTATATAGTATGTACGTACCAGGTTATCCATTTTTGAACTTGTAAAATTACTTTTTCATGACTATGTCATACTTGCATTATTATTGGATTTCTATTTTAGATCAATAGTGAAGTTTACTTGGAATGTTAAACTTAATTCTCACTGAGAAATTTATCACTTCATAAAAATGTTACTTGAAATTTTTATTTTGGTGGTGTGGGTTCTCTGGAGTAAGATAGCAGCTGTGATACAGGTGTGAATGCTCCCACTCCACTCCTGGGAACATGAAAGAGAAAATACCCAGTTCCTTTAAGTTCAAGACTTAGACTTCAGAGAGTATCATTTTATAATGTCTTAAAAATGAATTTAATTTTTTAAACTTAGTGAGTGGCCTACATAATGTCTAATCAGAAGTTCGCTTAAGTGAGTTAACTAGATTATTCAGGTAGGATAGTCTATGCTTCATTTAATACAGCATATTTTTATTTTTTTGCTTAAAATTAATATATTGTTTGGAATACAAATATGATTTTCAAGGCCTCATCTGGTTTTCTAGTTTGGTTTGTCTTACTGATTAGCACTTGATTTTAGACGAATTTAGTTTATAAAATGATAATATAGTCTAAGTATTAATTTTTTCATCTATCCAAATGCCAAAATACTACTCTGTTCCCTCTCTGTGTCACTGCTGAATCTGAACTTCTTATTTTCCCTCCTGCTTACCTTCAGTTGATCCATTGATTGATGATTACTCTGGAAGTGGAGGCAAATGTGTGTATTTCATGTATCGGTTCTTTTCCAGTACCCTGATTTGCTAATATGCCTCTGCTGGATTAGCCTTAAAATGAGCTTTGCATGCCAGCAGCTCTAACAGGGAAATCCCAGACAGAGCACACTGTATATAGATTCAGAAATGTTTCTATTTTTTGCCCACCTCCATTTAGCAAAACAGTGTTTGCTGAATTTCAGTTTGTAACTTGAATAAAATCAAGAGGTTTAAGAATCTCATGCTTTTTCTTCTCTTTAGTTTTTCTGCTTATGTGATTAACTGAATCCAGAGTTATAGATGATAATGGTAGTGATGACGGCAGCTCACATTTATTTATTGAGTATGTATAATGTGCCAGTCCCTATTCTAGTACCTTGAATATTATTGTCTCATTTAATGCTATCAGTAACTCCGTAAAAGTTCCATCATCCCATTTACCAATGAAGACACTGCTACTTAGAGTGGATAGTTGGCCACTAAGACCCCATGGTTTCTGTGTGGTCAGATTGAGTAGTGTAACTCAGAGCCTAGCTTTTAATCATTACTATACCTTTTTTGGCCTCTTGAGATCCTTCAGAGTCTGATAATTTAATAGAAAAATCCTTTTTACTTAGCTTGTAATTCTGAGCCTTAGTTTGTATATAATAATTCAAAACAGTCACTTCTAGTTGGTGAAACTCTATGACTCAGTAGCTCTGTGAATGTTGGACTAGCACTCAGCTATACTTAATGCTCAGTTGGCTTCCTCCATATCTTGGGCCTCAGTTTATTTGATGGTTAGGTAAACATTCCCTCCCTTCTTTTCATGAATTACAAATTAAGTTTTAAAATAACTTGTAAAGAATTGTTACCTTAGAAGAAATAAAGAATCTTTTTTTGAGGGAGTGGTAAGTTTTATATTTTTATTGATTTGTTTGTTCATTTAATGAGGCTTGACAGAGAGTGAGGAAATACACAGGAGAAGCCAAATGTAGCCCTGGCTACAGTGATGAAATTAGGCCTTAAAGACACTAAACATTCTAATTCAGAGTTACTCTTGGACTAGAACAGCTCTGTCTGAGATTTCCAAAGCTGATGACACTGGTATGAGAAAGATACCACCTTGTTGTTGTGCTCCAGGTGGTACTGCTGCCAGCTTGTTGCCTCACTATTTTCTGAACAGCTGTGGCATCACCCGAAAAGCTATGCATGACTTAAGTTTCAGTTCTGTGTCCATGCAGGAAAGTAGCCCCGACCACTGCTGAATTTCCATTTTGACCTATTCTTAATTCCTTTTAGGGCTTGCATGTGTCAGTTGGGCCTTCTAACTCTATCCTTCCTAAGCTTTCCCACCTTGCTGCCATCACCTACCTGATGGCTAATTTTTTGCTCCAGTTCCTATCCCCCTTTTAAAACTTGCTTGTTTTCCTATGCTCCATATTTGCAGATGGTGGTTTTCAAACTGTCTTGAAGCAACTGCTAGGTTTAAGGAGCTTCAAGAACTGGCTTTGATTAAGTAGAGATGAGTAGACCCAGAAAGAGTAATTCATATTTTTTCTGACTGGGTACTGACTCATATCCTTTAAGGAAAACTTAGTTTTTATATGAATTTTAAGCAGTGTAGATTCTCTCAAATCTAAAATTTAGCTAATTTTAAAATAGAAATTCACCAGTACTAAAGGTTTTCCTCTGGTGTCTATGTGAGAAGGATGGCTAATGAAGGAAAGTACAAACAGAAAATTAATAAATTTTGTTGTTTGTGGCTCTTTTTTTTTTTTTTTAACCAAAACTGAGTATAAAATCAAAACCTACAGCTTTATGAAAGACCTTAGTAAATGAAAATATGTCCCTAAAACTTGCATTTCATACTAGGAACCTCCATGACTCATGTTCATACTGTTAGGAAAAGTAAGAGCCTTACTTAAATTAGCAAATATTCAGCCTTAATTTTTGCATGCTCCAATAGATGAATGTAAACTACACCAGATTCATTAATTTGCTAACTGTTCTCTGTTGAGACAATCAGTTGGCCCTGAGTTCTTAACCAGGACTTACACAAAATTCCTGTCATTTCTACAATTACTTTTCCTTTATTTTTTTTTAAAAGGGTGTATTTAAAAAATTCTTTTTAGCAGATTGAAATGTTGCCATACAAAGGATACAACTAAATGCTCAGATTTTTGTTTAACTGTAATATTTTCTTATGAATTTTTGCTAAATGCCATAAAAGGCTGGTATGTATTATTCCTGGTAAATAAGTGATCATCATTTTTCCCTTACTGTTGGAGCCATAGAAGAAATGGAACAAGACTGTTTAGGGAAAATGCCTAAGTAGTATCCTTTGAGGCCCTGGTTTCCCCTACCAGATATAAGAGCATTAACTCGTACTGGAAGGTTTTAGTTTCTAAATTAACCTCTAGGATAGCAGTATTAAAGACAGACATGTTTTAGAACTGCCATCTAGAACAATTACAACTTGTCTTTGTATTATAACATATCTTTGTCTTGGCGCTTTAATGCTTTCCTTTCTTACACTGGTGTTCCTTCCTGTCTTTTTTCTTCCTCTTCTCCTTTCCCTTTTTTCCACTTTTTCTGCCTTCCCTTATTTCTGTCTCCCAGATCTGAAAGATTTTCAGAACAATAAGCATAGGTACTTGCTAGCCTCTGAGAATCAACGTCCTGGCAATTTTTCCACAGCATCCATGGGGTCCCTTACTTCATCTTCATCTTCCTGCTCACTCAGTAGTCAGGTGGGCTTAACATCTGTGACCAGTATTCAGGAGAGGATCATGTCTACACCTGGAGGAGAGGAAGCCATAGAACGCCTGAAGGTAAGTAATAATTCAGACTGAATGAAAGGTATCCTGTGTAGTTTCACAAGGCAGAATTAGGACTAAAAATCACTGAGATCTTGGTTCAGCATATGGAAGAACTTTCTAACTTCTAGAGATGTCTGAAAATGGAATTTACTGCTTTGTAAGAGAATTTATTTTCACTAGAATGCTTGAGTCTAACATAGCCAGGTAGAGTGGGAGAGATGCATGGACAAATCATATTTGGCTATGCAAAGTAACTACTAAGTAGATATAGCCATTAATTCTGAGGGAGTTAGAAGTTACAATGAAACTATTTAGATAGAAATTTACTACAACTTTTGATTTCATTGAAAGGTGGGATTTTGTATAGAATTACCGTATTTTCCGGCGTATAAGACAACCGGGCGTATAAGACGACCCCCGATTTTCGGTTGACTTTTTTTCGTTTCAAAAGTTGTCTTATACACCGGAAAATACGGTATGCATTTATTTAGTAAAATAAATACACACTCAAAAGAGAGTTTGAACATTCGAGTAGATGTACCAGGTTTATCAACTACACATGAAGTGATATCTTCTGGAAGCCCATGAAAAGCCTTAAATCCCTGTGATCACTGCTGTGGGAGGTCTGTCTCCTCCTGTGCTGGTGCATGTGGAGTCACAAGCCTTAGTGCTGTGTGTTTGCGTCCTGAGTGTGCAGGTCTGCCGTGGTGCCCAGCTTGGCTTTCCCACCCTGGTGCTGGCTCACTCAGGTACTTTCTTGTCTTCTCCTGCATATGAAAGTCAGGAGCAGCACAGCCTTCTGACTCACAGGTTCTCCCTCCTCAGTGACTACACTGATAGCAGACAGTTGTCACCTGTGGTGCCATCCATCAGATCACTGTGACAGCGTCACAGATGCTTTTTCTTTCCCTGCTTGTAACTTCCAGAAGGAGAATTTGATCAGTATCTTTTGGCCTTTGTAGTCAAGAGGAGTGCCAGGGTAGGGAAGACAAGGAGGGTAGAGAAACTGTGTAAGCAGTGTGTGTGTGTATGGGGGTGGGGTGGGAGGTAGGGTGTGTGCAGTCATGCTATGTTGCCAGCTGACAGTCCTCTTCCTCAGTCAAGGACTGGTGAGAACAGTGACACTGTGACAAATTAATGATTGAAAAATTTTTTTTTGTGTGTGTGTTTTTTTTTGAAAAGTTTTGGTGAACCTTCTCACCACTAAAAGGGAATTAAGCTTGATAATTGAAAATGGCAGATGCTTTCATTTTGGTTTTCAGGTGAGGCTGACAAGATTATGTGTGAAAAATGAGCTGCTTTTAATCAGCATACCTTTTCCCTTGGCATTTTACTCACCTCTAAAATAAGGTGCTTTGGAAATGAAAGTAGTGATCTTGTTTCTTCCTTCAGAATATGTTAGAGGGAAGTGAGTAAAAAGTTCTGCGATACCTGGCAAAAGAAGAGGGAGTGAGAAATCTTTTCATATTTTAAATCGAAGGGTAGTTTCTGCTTTTGTAAAATTGACTTTGCAGTTTTACTAAAGGCATTAGTGAAACCCTAATGGAAGGCTTTATTCATGTGTTTTATCACAATAGGCAGCAGTGACATAGTTGCTGTGCTGTCTGTTTAGGCCAGTGTGGGAAATGCAGGGGCCCTGTGGGAAGGAAAAGGAAAATCTCCCACTTACTATTTAACGTGAAGTGTTCTTTTTCTTTGGGGATTTTGAACCTTACTATTTGCTTATTAAAGCCTTACTGTGCAAATGAGCTTACACTTTCCTTTAACATACATCTTGGTATAAACAAGAAAATACTTCCTTAACTGCCAAGTAGTATCAACTGAAAATAATGTTGAATGTTAGGAGTTAAGACATTAACCAGACTGTAAGAATTAGGTCATCCAGTGTCTTCCAAATAGTTTCAAGGGAATAATGCTTCCATTATTAAGGGAACTCTCTCCCTCCCAACCTCCTTATTTCCCACCAAAAGCAAAACAAAACAAAACTGTTACTTTCATTAGGGAATACATTTCTGTTTTAGTTCACCTTTAAGTTAAGCATATATGAACTCTTCTGTTCCCTGGCTTTCGGAAGTAGCTTTGCTATGATTTTGCACTCGTTCTTCAGTTTTCAGTGCAGCATGATCATTCACTGAAGCATAAGCACCTTAGTTCTGCTCTTAGTTTGTGAATGGTCAGAAATTCATTCTGGCAGACCTGCATTTTAATGCAGCAGGCAGATAGCATCTTGCATTCACAGTACAAAGCAGTGGTTGTATAATAGAAATGCTTGAGAATTTCACATTTTTGGATTATTACATTGTTGAGTGTAAAGGAGCTGGCTTCCTAAGACATGACATTAACCTTTTTCAGTCGGACTTCGTCCGACATTATACTTTTTCTCTTCCACTCCGATGTCGGACAATGTCTGACATTGTAAAAAAGAAAATAAATCACCATTTATGTTTATATTATGTTTTTCTCCTTTCAAACTATAGTATAGTAATAGAAACTCACCGACGTCTTTCCTGGCCAAAATAAATTGGAGTTGGGGGGATGCGGGTTGCATAAAAATTGGATTGGAAAGGGTTAAGAGGGAAATACTATAATGGAAAAAGTAATAGAGGAGGTCAACTCATTGTCCTAACATTTTATTTCTCTTTGGGTAAAATGTATTACACAAGGTATTACTACTGCTTTGCTTGTTGAATAATCTATTTTTATATGCAAGAGATCCATGTTACCCCTTTATAAATATCTTGAACCCTCCATAAACCTCTGGCAAAAGAGAGTGACATATGTAATTGCTTTCATTTTTAGTCACAACTGAAACTGAGTTGAAATGTATGTGTCCTTGATTTGGATTCCTATTCACTGAGGTTTTTAATGTGTATCTGTAACTACTGTGTGGTGGCCCTGTTTATTATAAAGTCTGGCATCAAAGTCAGTCCTGCTGCTGAGGCTTTAGACTATAAATATCCACAGATATTCATTACAGAAGCATACAAGGGCAAATGTTGTGCTAGGCAGCCTAGGGCCCCACACTTGGAGCTCACATGGCATGCTGTGTTCAGTATAGTAAAACCTTGGCTATCCGATGGCCTCAAGGAATGTTCCATATGTAAGCATTTTACTTTTTAAATATCACAATTTAAACTAATTTTTTCATGGAAATATTTCTGAATTGTTCTGTGAATTTCTCTGCCACCTTCATGGAATCATGATGAAGAGATTAAATTATATAAATGTAACTATTAATTAGTTCTGTACATAGCTAGGCGACATGAAGTGAGACTAAAGTGACGCCTGAGCCCAACATTCCTTGGAGCTTAAAAGAAATGTGCCTGATATCACTCTGCTTTTTGGAATGTTTTTATGTGTAGTACCTGCAGGAAGGAAGGACCCTTTAAAGATTGTCTCGTTAACAATGCATTTCTTAAGCCTGACCCCCACTTTAATTTAATTTTAAATTAGGCTTCTAGAGTCGGGTATGGGCAGCACTGGATGCCAGTTCCAGGCCTGCCTGCAGAGTGAGTTGGCGACTCAGAGACAAAGCTGTCTTTCTGTTGGCATTCCTGTCGTACTTACATTGTTGGTTATTCAGGCTTGAAGGAAGAATATCCTTCACTCTTTCTTAATTTATGGTGAGCTTTTTGGTAGAATATTCTCTTTAATGCCCATCAGTTTTGCCTATTGAAGAAAAAACACTAAGAGTTAGGCAATCCAGTTCTAGACCTGACTCCAGAAATAGTGTGGCCTCAGGCTAATTTCTTAGTTTTTCTGGTCCTCGGTTTCTTTATCCCTAGAATGGCTCTGGGATAAGTGGTTTCCCAGGCTCTTTCCAGCACACTCAATATCATTTTCTCTAACCTTTCTTCACATTTTTTTAAAAATAGCTTTCTTGACAATATAAAAATTTTAACTTGAAGCTGTAATGAAAAATAATAGTATCTCATGCAGCTTACTCATTAAATCTCTTATCCTACAAAGAGATCATATTCTGATTTGCCCTCCCAGTGATAAGTAAATTAGAGAAGTCCCATTAGAGTTGGCAGCAAAATGGTAAGAGGATTCCTAGGCAGTAACTTTGTCTCCTTAGGGTGAATTTATAGTTGTCCAAAATATAATAGAATGGCTTTACTACAGCCAGATAAACTCCTGCATTAATAAGATCTTTTTCTGAAAACCAACCAGGAAAATATATTAAAAATATATGTTTTAAGTATCTCAGGAGTCAGTTTGTATTCCATAACCAACATCAGTGACTTGTGGGCCACATTATATGATAAGCACTAGTCTGAGTGCTCTCATTGGTCAGGGGCATCCTATTCTCTTCCTTTGTTTTTGAAGTTGTCATTTTGACATTGTAAGGTTTCTACCCAGCTATCTTTAACAAGCCTTAATATCATATAGGTTATGGTACCAGCTTGTCTTGTACTTGTCCTTTTATAGTTATTTGCAGAAGCATTAACACTGTCCTGTTAGAGTAGTTATTGAGTAACTTTTGTGGTGCTTTATAGACATGCTATTGACCACTTGGTACTTGGCACATGTCCTTTCCTTTTTGTCAGTCTCACTGCTTGCCAAAATTAATAGGTTTTTCTCAGTTGCTGGCCCTCTGTTGGGGCATGTTGGCTTGTCACTTAGCTTTGGAGTGGCATGTGCACTGCATATTAATCACTCTTATTGGAGGACTATAGAGATGCCATTCAGGTCATTTTCAGCCTGTGCATGTTTGGAGGGTTAATGAGAGCCAAAGTAGATGGTTTTGCCTCTTTCTTTCCACCCTCCCCCATCTCCTCTGCAGACTTGCTCTAGCTTAACCAACTCTTCTGAAAGTGCCCTTCTTGTTTGGCCCCCTTTATATAAACCTTCCTGATGCTCGTGACGATTCTCACTTACCAGTTTTGGTCTTTGTCTAGTTTAGCTAGTTGTTTTTGTTGTTACATTTTTTTCTTCTCTTCTTTTTCATCATCATCATCATCATCATCGTGCTCGCCAGTTGAGGTCTCCGGACTCCTGTACTCCTTTGCTTTTGTAGATGCTGCCTGGAGTCTTGAGTCTTGGCTCTTTTACTTGCTCCCATACCAATGCCAGACACCTTTGGCTTTATTATATTACAGTCACAGTTTTTTTTTCTACGTAGATAATTATGTTTTGGGATCACAAAGGCTTCTTACAGTAGCGTGTTAAATGAACCATACAGTGAAATATTTTGTGAACTCTTTAAGCGCTGTCACTACTACCATCACTATTATCATCATCTCTTGGTTACCTCATCATCATCTGATTTTCTCATTTTGTCTCCATGAGTAGCATCTTCTCCTGCTTATTGCATATGCTTATCTCCTGTTTTGCTATTTCTTCTCCTGCCATTTTTCACCTAATTAGTTCCTGCTTGTCTTTCATTCATCAATATAAGCATCAACCCTGACTCACCCACCCTCCAACAACCTGTGAATATCTAGCACTTAGAATACTATTCTCTTGTTTTCTTGTGCCATACCCACTCACAATCCGAAGACATGCTGCACTAGCCACACATTTGTTCCTGGAAAATTCCAGCCAGGCATTTTATGCTTATTCTTTCACATACTCATGTGGCAGCTACTCCCATAGAACTTTGTCAATGAGTGCTGTCCTGACAGCGCCCCTCCACGTTGCTCCTTTACCTATCCTTTTCCCCACATTCTTTTTCTTCCTTGCTTTATTTTTCTCCAAAGTACTTAGCATTGTCTGACATACTATATACTTGACTTACTGATTGTAATTGATTATTTTAGTCTCTTTACTAGAATGTAAGTCTCATGAAGGCAGGAATTTTCTTCCCTGACATATACCTGTTTGCTTAGAATACGGCTTGGCATATAATGGGGTTACATATACTTATTGAATGAATGAATCATCATTTACTTCTCTCTCTCCTTATGATACAGTAAACTCCTTGAGAACAGAAAACATGTTTTAGTTTTTATATTTTTGGTATATAATAAATACTCGGCAAGAGATTGCAAAATTCACTTCAGTGTCTACATATACTTTCAAATGAGATTAATACTAACCCTTTATATATTGTGTATTAGGTTGGATTCAGAAGGTATTGTTTGTAAGGAAGGAAAAATATCTTTCCTTCTACCCTTCTAGGCTCTTGGCTGTGGCCCCTGTAACAAAGGCTGATCAAGAGGAGAAAAGCATACAGATTTTTTTTAATGGAAGTTTTACATGATATAGGCATCTTCACAAGGAAGTGAATACCCATAAAAAGGGTTAAAACTGAGCATTTTTATACTAGCTTTGATGAAGAGTGAAAAGCAGTAGGAAAATGTGATAGGATAAAGGGATGTGAGCTAAGAGTAATAAACTGGGGGAAACTAATCAAGGCCTGTTCAAATTCCTCTTGTCATTCTGTCTTCAGAGGTGTACCAGTGCTCCCTTCCTCTAGGGATAGGGAGGACACTGCTCATGAGGTTCTAATGACCTGCTTCAGTAGGTGATCAGAATCCTTCCTACACATACCATATCTCAGATTACTTCTGCTTAAAATATTTAATATGCCAGGGGAAGCTGGGATGGCTCAGTGGGTTAAATGCTTGCTTTGTAGCCCCAGGGACCGAGGATCGAATCCCGGCCCCAGCCCATGTAGACCCATATGCTGAACTGGGGTGTGTTTCTTAATGTGGGAGGCCCCCAGTTTGGTTCTCACCCCCCAGTTCAGCCCCTAGCTCAAGGGGGCATGCCTCCCATGCGAGAGGCCCCCAGCCCAGTTCCCACCCTGTGCGGCCCCCGGCCCACCTGTATGGAACGAAGCCATATTGAAAAAACTGATGATGTACAACTATGGAGACTGCTCTGGGCCCTCCCCCTTCTCTCTGTCTGTCTTTGTCTCTGTCAAAAACAATAAAGTCCTTAAAAAAGTATTTAATATGCCGAGGTACCATGTTGTAGGGGAGCATGTTATGAACCCCCTCAGTGTTAGGGTGAAACTGTAGTGAAACAAAAGCAGTGAATACCTTGGGAACTTCATTCTTATGCAGTAGTGGATGTTAGAAATAATACCTTGCATTTTGGGGTATTAATAGTGCCCTTTCTTATATATATACACACACACACACACCCAGTATTTTTTTGAAAATTAATATATCTAGGATTGATTTAGTGTTAGGCCTAGTCTTTATGATTCTTTACATATTAAGAAAATAAAATCTCATCATATTATATTCTGTCTCATCTTGCTTCTTATCTTTCTTAGACCTGGTATGTTAAATTATAAGACTATTTGCCACTTTAACTGTGCACTTGCTCCCCTAGGAATCAGAGAAGATCATTGCTGAGTTGAATGAAACCTGGGAAGAGAAGCTACGTAAAACAGAGGCCATCAGGATGGAGAGGTCAGGAGATTAAACTCTGAGAATGTGTCTAAATTTTCTAGTGAATTTGAATTTATAGTAAGAAAGGATAAAATAGAAGTTAAAAACAGAAACTTCCCTCCCAAAACAAAACAAAAAATAAACTTGGCTGGGGACTTATAGCCAAGTCAGATGAACACTTTGAAATGAAATTCATATATTTAAATGTTCTCTAGGGAGTCATGGTGCTTCAGTAGTTATGCTGCATGTTGGTAGGGATCCATATAAAATAGAAGATGTTGACAGTTGGTTTTTAATTTGCAAAAAGACTGTCTTTGATAAAGGCCCAAATTTAAAAAAATTTTGGGGATGGCGGGATAGCTCAGCAGGTTGAGTGCTTGCCTTGCATCTGAGAGGTCCAGGGATCAAATCCTAGCCCCAGCTTGTGGAAACGCATATGCTGAACTGCAGCGTAACTGGGAACTGTTGAGGTGGTAGCAAAGGTTCCTGCCTCCCATACGGGAGGCTCCCAGTTCAGTTTCAGCCTGTGTGGCCCACATCCACCTTGTATGGAGTGAAATTATGTTACAACTAATGATGTACAACTGTGGAGACTTCTCTGGGCCCTCCCACCTTCTCTTGTTCTCTCTCTCTGACCTTTTCTCAAACAATAAAATAAATATATATTTTAAGCTAGTCTGATTATTATCTTTCAGAGTTTTCTGCAATTTCTTTGGTAAGAAATAAAGTAGTTCTGGGGAAGCCAGGATGGCTCAGTGGGTTAAGTGCTCACTTTGCAGCCCCAGGGACTAGGGATCGAATCCCGGCCCTGACCCAAGTGAACCCATATGCTGAACTGGGGAGTGCTCCTAGTTCAGTTCTCACCGGGGTGAGACCCCGGCCCAGCTCCTGCCCTGTGCAGCCCTGTGCCCACCTATGGAATGAAACTATGTGGAAAAACCAATGATTTGCAACTATGGAGACTGTTCTGGGCCCTCCCCCTTCTCTCTGTTTCTGTATCTCTCTGTCAAAAACAATAAAAAGAAATCTTTTAAAAAAAAAGAAAAAAAAAGAAATAAAGTAGTTTGAATTGCAAACTTAAAATCTCTGTTCTGTCACAACCTTTCATTTCTCTGGGAGGGTGACTATAACCCAAAATAATACTTTAGTATTGGAGTAAATATACATTATTAAAATGACAGTTTCTGTCTTCCCTCTATAGAAATAAGACAGAAGTGGGTTTTGATGTAGTGATAACAGTGACTGTATCAAACAATTACAAGTTTTTTGTTTGTTTGTTTCTTTTTTGAATAAGGAAAGGTTTAGTGATCGAGAAGGCACCAACTGAAAAGATGGGGGAGCATTAGTGGTTTCTTAAATCCATTTTCAAGAATTTTCTTATTATAGCCATTTTAAGCTAGAATTGTTGAACCATTATGCTGGTGTGGAAACATAACATTTGAGAAAATCGCAATTACAGACAAAACTCCATATATCAGAGTTACTTTCTGATTGCTTTCTTAGATTTTAAAGAAATGGTTCTCTGAATTGTAGGTATAGCCTTAAGGAATATCCCTTTCTTATTTTTGAAATTTAATAGACACATTATTTATGAATTATTATCTACCTCCAAAGTCAAATGAAGCAAAGTCCTTATGGGGTGAACATAACTACCTAACATGTAGAAACATAATTTATTTTGAATGTGCTATTTCTCTTAAAAATAATTTATTTTAATGATGGAATCAGCAGATTCTTTCTCATATGTATAACTGACTTTAAACATAAACAGTTGTTTTGCTTTGCATGCTTTAATTTTCAGTTCATGTTAGACTAATTTAATTGACATTTTGGTATTGGTATTCTGATGTGATCATTGTTTTTTCTAGAGAGGCCTTGTTGGCGGAGATGGGAGTAGCCATTCGGGAAGATGGAGGAACCCTGGGGGTTTTCTCACCTAAAAAGGTAGGAAAAAGTGTTGTGAAACTCAGCCAAGCAGAAACATGTTAAAAAAATAATTAATTGCTAAATTTATTGGATGACATTGGTTGGTAATAATTACATAGGTCCCAGGTGTACAATTCTATATTATACCGTCTGTGTGTTACATTATGTGCTCACTCCTCAGAGTCAGTTTTCTTTCTATCACCATATATTTGATGTCCCCTCCTTACTCTCCCATCTCCTACCCGCTTACCCTCAGGTAACCACTAAAACTATTGACTGTGTCCGTGAGTTTTTGTTTCTGTTACTTTCAGTTTTATGTTCCACATGTAAGTGAAATCATATGGTTCTTGATTTTTTCAGTCTGACATATCTCACTTAATATGATGATCACAAAGTCCATTCATGTTGTCATCTTATTGCTGAATAATATTCCATTGAACAGAAGCACTTTTTGTTTGGATAGTTACTGAGGTGCTTTCTGTCTTTTTGGGTTGCCCCCTCCTCCCTTATTGATCTTGAGATTTGGATTAATTTCAGATATTTCTGATTTAATCTTGCAGTATAAGGGCATCCTACTTCTAAAATGCCTATCGTGTTTGCTGTTTACAAAGTAAAACACAAGGCAGTAAAACTAACTTTTGGTCATGATTCAGTATGTTTAATCATCTTCATTGTTGCTTTCTCTTAAATTCCCAGCCTAACCATAGCATACCTTGCTTCAGTTTGGCTACTCTTTCTATGTAGATTTTTCCACAGATGCCAACAGCCTTGACTTATAATTCTTTGGAAACAATTTCAGCTGTTGGGGAAGCTGGGATGGCTCAGCGGGTTAAGCGCTCACTTTGTAGCCCTGGAGCCTGAGGATCGAATCCTGGGCCCGGCCCAGGCGGACCCATATGCTGAAACAGGGGTGTGCCCCCAGTTCAGTTCTTGCCGGGGCCTATTGAGGAGTCTCTTGGCCCAGTTCCTGCCCTGCGCAGCCCCACACCCACCTGTGGAGTGAAACTATATGGAAAACTTAAGCTGTCAATTATAGAGACTGCTCTGGGCCCTCCCCCTTCTCTCTGTCTGTCTGTCTGTCTGTCTCTGTCAAAAAGGAAAAAAAAAATTCAGCTGTTGAGGTTTGTGTAGAAAAATACTGCTTTAGTTTGCTTCTATAGTTTGTGTTAAGGTTACCATTGTACTAAGCAAAGCAGTTCCTGTCTTTAGCCTTCTAGCCTCTGCTTCTTTCCCAGTTTAAAAGAAATAGACTCCACTAGTTAGTTAGTTGCCTTCCTACTTAATATTGTCATAGTTGTGAAGTAGCAGATAACTTTTAGCTAATTAGAATAGTGAAGTCCTTTTTTTAAAACTAACTTGTTAGTTATTGTTAGATATAGGAAAACTATTATCAAATGATTATTTTTTGTGTGCTTCTTTATATGATAATGTAATAGAACATATGAGAGCTGTCTGGGAACTATGCAGTCATGTAATTGTTCTCCTTATATTGACAATAGCTGGATTTTTTTCTGGACAGCCCTTGTATATTGATGTACAAAGCATGTTATTTCATACCAGTAATAAATGGTCCTTCATTTCAGATTACTTCAAGTTGGCTATTGGAGACTTGTACATGTTCATGTAGGGGTCTGATAATGATCTCTGTAGTTAGCATAGAATAGGTAAGGAGTTTTCCATTGGTACTTTTGTTTTATGTGATATGAAATAGTTCTGTGGTTATTGCTAAGAATCTTTCGGTTAGGTTTTTCTATCAAGGCCATGTAACTTATAAATTCAAATGTGTTATTTCTAATAAAGAAGATTGATTTAAAGAAATTTTAGATAAATACCGTGGGACTGGAACAATAATAAAAATATTTTATATGTTTACATTGCTAAAGGTCAGTGACTTTCACAGTTTAATAGTTTTTCCTTCAGTAAGACATTATTTATTCTTATATATTATGATTATAGTGATTTTAGCAGTTATAGGCTTGATAGAATTTAGATTTGCTTTGCATATATATATATATATACATATATATCTATATATATGTGTATATATATATATATATCTATATATATGTGTGTATATATATATATATATATATATATATATATATATATATATATATATATATATATATATATATATATGTGTGTATATATATATATATATATATATATATATATATATATATATATATATATACCGGTATATAAAGGTATTTTATAACATCGTGTTAAGAACTGTAGGAGGGGAAAGCCGGGACGGCTCAGCGGGTTGAGCGCTCGCTTTGAGGCCATGAGGACCGAGGATCGAATCCCGGCTCCGGCCCAGGCAGGACCCACGTGCTGAACTGGGGAGTTCCCACAGTTCGGTTCTCTAACTGTCTCTGTCTCTGTCTCTCTCTCTATCTGTCAAAAAGTAAAATAGAAATAAATATGCACTG
>PVKE010020401.1:0-27533 GCA_004027555.1 Craseonycteris thonglongyai | reverse complement strand
CATTAGTTTTCCATATAGTTTCACTCCACAGGTGGGCACAGGGCTGTGCAGGGCAGGAACTGGGCTGGGAGCCTCCTGCATAGGTCCCAGCAAGAACTGAACTGGGGTCACATCCCAGTTTAGCATATGGGTCCGTATGGGCCAGGGCCAGGATTCGATCCTCAGTCCCCCGGGCTTCAAAACGAGCGCTTAACCCACTGAGCCATCCCAGCTTCCCCACATTTGTTTTTATTAATGAACTAATATTGATACCTTGCTATCAACTGAAATTCATCATTTATTCACATTTCTTTTGTTGTTTTGTTTTGTTTTTTAAAAAGCTAATGTCCCCCATCTGTTCTAGGATATAAAGGCTGTTTCAGCTTGATACATTAATTTTGACCAGTGGGTTCAATTGTTTTCAGGTGGATGAATCCATTATAAAGTTCTCCATTCGACATTTCTCTTAATGGTTTTAGTATCTATTGGTAATCATTGCGTGGGTCCATTATTTCATTGGGAGTTGCAGAGTTGTGATTTTTAGAATTCTATACTTTCTTCTATAATTACTAGCTAGAATTTTCCTATAAGAAAAAACTTTCTCTTTTTAGCTATTTGGTTATTTTTGAAATATTGTACAACTTGCCTTGCATAGATTTTAATAGTTCTAAACATTAATGATTCTAATATCCCATGGGATATATATGAGAAATTCCAATCACATTTAATTTTTAAATTATTTACACAAAAGTACAGAGAAAATATGACGCACTGTTAGTCAAAAGCTGTGGCTTGGGGAAGCTGGGATGGCTCAGTGAGTTGAGCGCTCACTTTGCAGCTCCGGGGACCGAGGATCGAATCCTGGCCCTGGCCCGTGTGGACTCATATGCTGAACTGGGGAGTGCTCCCAGTTCAGTTCTCACCAGGGTGAAGATCCCGGTCCAGTTCCTGCCCTGTGCAGCCCCACGTCCACCTGTGGAATGAAACTATGTGGAAAAATGAATGATGTGCAACTATGGAGACTGCTCTGGGCCCTCCCCCTTCTCTCTGTCTCTGTCTCTGTATCTCTTTCTCTCTGTCAAAAACAATAAAAATAAATCTTTCACAAATAAAAGCTGTGGCTTTCCTGCTCCTCTAAGTAATTTCTGCCATTTATGCAGACAGCCCAAAATTATGTTGAAACGCTAATGGTTAAGCTGCTTTAAAAAGAAAATTATTATAGTATATTTGTTTTGAGCCAAAAAATTTCAGGCACTTAACAGGCATTAATAATTAGTACACGTAGATTTTTTTTAATACTTAGTTAGAATAAGAACTATTTTGAATTAATTTGCATGATGTAGTAGCAAATACTATAATAATTTATAGCTGAGGAACTGAGACCCAGAAAGTTAAAAGAAGTGGCCTGAGGAAATTCAGTAATTTGAATACACAGGCCTATTAAAGAGAACTAGTAATAAAAGTATAAAGAATATATAACTCTTTCCACAAAAGTATGGCATGTCAGTTGTTTTACTTCTCCCAAATACAATCTGATTTGTGTATGGTGAACCTCATTTTCTAATAGTAAAAAAATATTATATAATATTATAACTATAGAAAAAAATACCACCTAGTAATTAGTCAAAAATAGTTTCCAGTGAAACACAGTGGTCTCTTGGGTCTAGTTAATGAACTATTCCCCATGATTCACTACTTTATTTTGCTTACAAATGTCAACACCACACTTATTTAGAAATTAAGAGGACATGATTCAAATTTTTAAACAAGCATATGAGGTCCTTGGCTAATTCTTGAAAAAACTTTTCACACTGCCCAACTCATGAACATACCAGAAAGTATGTTCCTAAAATTGGTGCTTTTGAATTGAAAATCCTAGACTTACCTGATTTATGTTAATGACCAGTGGATGTAATAGTTAAGGGTGAGAGAAACTAGAATGGATAGTAAAGGAGGGAAATTGTGAGTACCAGTTTTGTCTGAGACTATAGCTCATCTCACTAGTCTTCCTTTTCTAACTTTCCCCTTAGGAAAAGGAGCCAACAGAAATCATGACCCATCTGCTTTCTAAGCATACATGGAGAAATGGATTAGTGCAGAACAAGAGGTGGACTGTGATAATTATGTAGGTACTACACTCATATTCCCCTTGAAGAGATTCTGCTGCAGGGAGTATAGCTGATTGATAGCTGACACGCTTTTGGTTCTAATGCATTCATGTAATGCCATGCTTCCCTTAGGCTGCTCTAGTCAATGACTGAACACAGCAGGATATTAAGAACTAGCCTATGCCTGCACAAAGCAGGATTCCTTTAACTGACAACTACCCACTTGTCTGGGTAAGATTGTCTCAGCATTGCTCTATGGTCTGAGGCTCTTCCTACTCAATCCTTTTCTTCCCTCTTTCCTGTCACAAGTGTTAGGCCTGCATCACTATCCCTGTCTATTCCTGTTCCCTTCCCCTTTACCTTCCATAAGCATTCCCTCCAATACATACTTCACAGATTTAATCTCATCTTGGTGTCTGCTCCTCCATGAATTCAAATGGACAGAGTTACGAGGTCTGACACTTAAGTTTGCGAACTCATCCTAGAAAAAGTGCTATTAATACATACCTCATTGCCGAATATCATTATGGATCACTATGGTCACCTTAGAAGCTATGTACTGATACCAGCACCTAGTTGACTCTTCAAAACAATTTTGAAACTCTTTTTTGAGAATGGCCATCAGAGCTCTCATTGTATTACCCTTGATGTCCTGAATGTCATAAAAATATCTTTCTTTCAATATTTTCTTTATTTGGGGGTAAAGAAAAAAGTCATTGGGGGCCAGGTCAGGTGAATAGGGAGGGTATTCCAATGCAGTTATTTGTTTACTGACTAGAAACTCACAGAGAGTGAGTGCTGTGTGAGCTGGTGCACTGTCATGATGCAAGAGCCACGAGATGTTGACAAAAGGTTCAAGTTGTTTTTGTCTTTTCCACACAGCCTTTTCAGCACTTCCAAATAGTCAATGAAGCTGACTCTTTGTCCAGTTGGTACAAATTCAATATGAACAATCCCTTTGGTGTCAAAAAAGGTTAGCAACATTGTTTGGACTCTTGATTTAGACTGACAGAACTTTTTTGGTTGTGGAGAATTGGCTGATTTCCATTGTGCACTTGGACACTATATTTCAGGATCATATTGGTACGCCTATGTTTCATCACCAGTGCTAACATGGCCCAAAACATCATCTACCTCTCCAAAAGATCTTGGCAAACTTAAGCTCCAACATTTTCCTGATGGCACACTCAACAACAATAATGAACGCCACTCAGCAAGAGACTGCTACACGTCAACATGAACACAGCTGTGAGACACTGATATACCGAGGTTATGAAACCTTACCAAGTTGTTACTACAGTGCTGCCAGTTTAAGAGCATGGAGGCAACTTCTCAAACTTAATTATCAGACCCTATATGTAATTGTTTATTTAACCCACTAGGTTAAACTCCCAATTGTTTATAGCAAGTATAAACGATTTCTTGGGAAACTATATAGACCCATAGATGGCTTATATTATAACGGATACTTTAATTTTAAAATAATATGCAAATATATAATTTTTTGAATGGTTTTAGGGTTTTAATCAGGCATTAGAATATCTCCTGGGTTTTTGGTCTTAGAAGGTACAGCTATCCACTATGTAAATACTATTGTCTAGTTTGGGGATGGTGTGATTATGGACAGCAGAACTTTCCTTCTAAAATTCTTTATGAACTTTATAGTAAAAGCAATTCAGAATTCAAATTCTACTTTTCCACTTGTTCTTAGCTTTTAAGGTTGGCTGTGCTATATTAAGGACCTGTGTTTCTATATGGTGTTAAGAAAAGCAGAAGTAGAAACAAAAAGTAAAAGGAAGAGGTCAATCATAATTCATGGCTTATTAATATTTTTCTTCCTACCAGCAGCAGTACTATAACTTTAGTGTGCTCTCTTTTTAGTGCAAATCAATGATGAATGGAAACAACATACCCTGGGCATCCTCCAAGAAAAACTGATCCTGGACCTAATTTGCCTACCTTGTGTCTCAAACACTATTTTATACCATGCTAATGCTAAGGAAGCTGTGAATGCCTTGAGTGTTTTTGTTTTCATCTCTTACAAGGAAAAAATGTTGTCATAGTCATTTGGCTTTAGACAAAATCACATGATATTCATTAAGGACAATAATTTGGGAAAAAAGAAGCAGTGTCATTATACTTTCTTGTCTTACTTTTAAGACCCTTACATTGAAAAATATTCAGCACTCGAAAAAACAACCTGTATTACATTGCTGACAATATCAAATATCAAAATGATATTCAAATGTTGAAATATCAAAAATGATACTTTTGTTTTATAGCAAACTAGCTCCTTTTCCTCTAGAGTGACTGTGAATTGAGACTCGAGGTTGATAGAGAAGTAAATGTGACAAAAATGTAAATAATAGATCTTAATTATTTTAAATGTTTTAAGGAATAAAAATTAGGGACTTCCCAGAGATAATGCTGATTGAGATGTGTATGCAATGTTTATTTTCTATTATCTAAAGGATGTATTTATGTGTAAATACATGGCAAAGAACAACAATTCATTAAATTATATTTACCAATTTTTCACAATGTGCTAAGTATTGTTGTAGGTTTTAGAATATTTGAGGATCCTTAAAGGGGAGATGGGGGAAGCCGGGATGGCTCAGTGGGTTAAGCGCTCACTTTGCAGTGCTGGGGACCAGATACAGAATCCCGGCCCCGCCCGTGTGGAACCATATGCTGAACTGGGAGCTCCCCCAGTTCGGTTCTCTCTCTGTCTCTGTCTCTGTATCTCTCTCTCTCTGTCAAAAATAAATAATAAAAATATATTTTTTTAAAAAAAAAAAAAAGGGGAGATGACTCCCAGTTAGGCTTTTATCTCAGCTATTCTTAGAAAGTGACAGTGCACTGATTTTGCCTCTTTTTTTTTTATAATATTTTAGTATTCCTTTTTTTTTTTTAAGTTTTATTTATTTATTTACTTATTTTTTGACAGAGAAAGAGAAATACAGAGACAGAGACAGAGAGAGAACTGAACCGGGGGAACTCCCCAACTCAGCACATGGGTCCGCACGGATCAGGGCCCGAGCCGGAGCCGGGATTCAATCCTCAGTCCCTGGTGCTGCAAAGCGAGAGCCTAACCCATCGAGCCATCCCGGCTTCCCCTGATTTTGCCTCTTAAAAAGGATTTTGCGTTATTAAATCCTGGGATATGTTGTTTCAGTTCTCTTTTTATATTATTATTCAAATTATGTCTAATAAATAGCAAGTTAGATACCAATCTGCTGAGTGTTTTTTGAAAAGAGGTATCATATCTGAAGAAATTCTAGAGAGAACAAAGAAAACAAAGAGGAGGAAATTATCAAAGAAATAAATCAAAAAGATCTCCTAGAATCAAAGGTCACAACTCCCCTGACAAAGGACCTACTGAATGGACAGGAGATTAAATAAGTAAAAGTTCCACAACATAGCACATCATGCACTGGGGGAGGAAAAAAGAGAAGATCCTAACTACTAGAAGATCCTAGCAACTATCAAAGAAAAAATAATATAAAAGATCAAGAATTATAATTGCATCTGAGGGGGATGCCAGGATGGCTCTGCAGTTTGAGCACTTGCTTTGCAGCCCCAGGGTCCGAGGATGGAATCCCAGACCCTGCCCCAGCCTGTGCAGACCCATATGCTGAACTGGAGGGTGTTCCCCAGTTCAGCTCTTGCTAGGGTGAGCTTCCCATGTGGGAGGCCCTCTGGCTTGTGGGGATGTGCCTCCCATGCAGGAGGCCTCCAGCCTGGTTCTTGCCCTGCACAGCCCTGTGCCCACCTGCAGAATGAAACTATATTGAAAAACTAATGACGTACAACTATGGAGACTGCTCTGGGCCCTCCCACTTCTCTCTCTCTCTGTCAAAAAAATAAATAAAAATTGCTTCTTATTTTTTGCGAATAACACTAAGAGTTAAAAAATAGTGGTATGATGTCTTAAAAATCCTCAAGAAAAATTATTTCTAATCTAGAGTTCTACACACAGAGTTCTACACAGTCATACTATGAATTAAGCATCCAGCTGGACTAAAGATAATTTCAGATATATGAAGTCTTGAAAACTTTCCATTCTTTCTTATGAAGCTACAACCAAATAGGAAAAAATAAACTGAGAAAAAGGAAATGATCATTGAGAAAAAGGGAGAAATGCAAGAAAGAAGACAAAGGGTCTAAGTACTAAGAGAACCACCATAGAAGAGAAGTAAAGGGGATTCCCAAATTGATAATGAAGGCAATTTCATAGATGACAGCTGTACAGGAAGCCAACAAAACAAAAGGTAGAGACATAAGGAGGCACAAAAATTGGATAGAATAGCTTTTATGATGAGTTTAAACATATTAAGATATTCCTTCACAATAAATATTTATTGAGTGACCACTTTGAGGCACAAACATTACGATTTTCATGGAGCTTTAATTCTAGTGGCGGGTGTAAGATAATAAACAAATAAATACTACATTAGAAGGCAATAAATGTTATTTAAAAGAGAAAAAGTAAAGCTGGGTAAGGAGGATTAAAATTGCTCTAGGTCAGAAGGGAGATAAGATGTGGATTACAATCTAAAATAGGATGGTGAAGAGAGACTTCATTTGAAAGTGACATTTCAGCCAAGACCTGGGGAAATGAAGGAATTAGTCATGTGGCTATCTGGCAGAAGACATTTCCAGACAGAGGAAACTGCCAGTGGAGATGGGAAAGTGTGAGAGGGAGAGATGCAGGAGCAGCATAGGAAATGAAGTCAGAGAGGTACCGGGTAGGGGATATGTTAGGCAGGGCCTTATAGATCACTGTAATGACTGGCCTTTTTTTTTTTTTTTTTTTTTTTAGGGAAATGGAGATCTATTGTAGAGGTTAAAAGATTGGTTTACATTTTAAAAGTATCACTCTGGCTGCCATATGAGAATAGACTGTAGGCAGATAAGGGTGGAAATGTAAATAAGGAGGCAATTGGATTGCCAATAATTGCCTAATAAGGAGGCATTTACCTCAATAATTCAGGCAAGGATGTTGGTAGCACAGACTACAGTGGTACATCTGTTGAAGGGTTGACAGAGGAATTAGTGACAGACACATGGAAAACTAAGCAAAGTTAAGAAATGAACCAATTATTAACGATAGGAAAAACGAAAATGGTGTAAGAAAAGTAATTATAGTGGTCCATGTAATGAAGCTGTGAATAATGTTTCTATCGTCATAATTATGTAAACACAAAATGTTAATTTAACTAAATATTATCACATAGTTTTTATTGAGAGGGTATATGATGAGAGTATGGGTAATTTCTTTAACATTGAAAGTTCCTACATAAGACTTAAAGAGAAAAAAAAGATCAACCAGGGGAAGCCAGGATGGTTCAGCAGGTTAAAGTTCACTTTGCAGCCCCAGATCCAAGGATCGAATCCCAGCCCTGGCCTGTGTGGACCCATATGATGAACTGGGGTGTGGCCCCAGTTCAGTTCTCACGGGACAAGCTTCCCATTATGGGAGGCCCCCAAATCAGCCCCCAGCTCACGGGAGTGTGCTTCCCATGCAGGAGGCTCCTGCCCAGTTCCTGCCCTGCATGCCCCTGCACCTCCTGCCCACCTGTGTGGAACGAAACTATGTCAAAAACTGATGACATAGAACTATGGAGACTGCTCTGGGCCCTCCCCCTTCTCTCTGTCTCTTTCTTTCTGTCAAAAACAGTAAAAAAATAAATCTTTTTAAAAACCAACCAATAGTAAAATGTGCAAAGAATATAAACAGATAGATTAAAGAAAAAAAAAACTGGTCTTAAATTTATAAAAACAAGTTCAACTTCCCTCAAAATAAAAGAAAGAAAAATTACAACTACACTGAGATGTCACGTTTCGCCTAATCAAATTGGCTAAGACCCAGACATTTGATAACACTCTGTTGGGGAGGATATGGGCAAACAGAATTCTCATAAATTAGTGGTGAGAATATAAATTGGTATGGCAGTTTGGCAAAATCTATCAAAGTCACAAGATGTAGATAGATACTCTTTGGGTTGGGCACGGAGATAGGCCACCCAATATCCCCGTTAAAGGTCTTGCTATTGCAGCTGCTAGAAGTTCTGTCAGCAATCTTCAACTGTTAGCCCTTGCAAGCTTTTCATCAATGGCAAAGAGCTGCCTCACCTAAGGTCAATGCTTTCCTGGGGCAGCCCACATCCAGTGACTGATAGAGGAGCGGGTATAAAGGGCCAGCCATTTCTATCTAATGTGGGCCTATTCAGTTAGGTCATTTCTGCTCCACAGCTTCCCTATCAGGTTGGTGAGGCTCAAAGCTCACTGCTACTTCTGCTCAGTCCTATTTCCTCCTTCTCCTTTCCACAGCTGTTGAACCCGAGGGCACACCCTAATAACACGTCCTGAACTCTAAATTTCTGTTCCAGAGTCAGCTTTCCTGAAAACCTACCCTGTGACACTTTTGACCCACAACTCTACTTCTAGGAATATATTCTATAGATTACTCACACAGGCAATATGACATATATTCAAGGTAATATTTGTAAGAGCAAAAACTGGAAACATCCTAAATGTCTGATTAAATAAATTAGGTGACTGATTAAAGGCTTTCTAGATAATGGAATACCAATTAGCTATAAAAAAATTAGGGAAGACCTCTATATACTAACATAAGATCTTCAAAGTGTGTGCATATATTTGTATATGCATGAAGAATGCATAAAAACTAATGTCATTTGTTGCCTATGTGCAGATTTGGGCATCTCAGGGACAGAGGTGAAAAATTTTTCTTTCATAGTATACATCTTTGTTTTCTACTTTTTCAATTTTAAACCATATGTACATGTTACATAATGATTAGAAACAATTTTTACTAGTTAAATTATTAGACTTTCAAAACTACATCTTTAAAAAGCTATACATGCACAGCTTTATGAAATAGAAGAACAAATTGTGAAGAATGAGTCCCTTTCTAAAAAACTCTGCACATATACAGATAAGCACATTGATAAAGTATGGAAAAAAGTCTAGAAAGATAAAAATTTAACCATGGTTATCTTGGTAAAAGTAACATTAGAGTGGAGAGGAGGACATTTTTTTATTTCATGTGTTTCTCCATTGTTTGAATTTAAGTACATGTACACCTTTGTAATTAGAAAATAATGTTTAAAAATTGTGAAACTACAAAAAAAAATAAAAAATCAGACTTACCAATTATTTTAGAGAAAACTTCAAATAGTGCTTATAGGAACTAGAAAAATTAATTATCTAAAATAGGAAACTGAAACAAATCTACTAACTCCTTTTTTTCCGTTTGATCTTGAGTCATCTGAATAACTGGCTCAACTAGTCAATTTCTTAAGACATCTAGAATCAAATTTTAGTGGTAAGTATAAAAAGTTCCTGCAACAAGAATTGGGAAATGTGTGGGGGATGCCAAGATAGCTCAGCAGTTGAGCGCTTGCCTCATAATTGCAAGGTCCAGGGTTTGATTCTTGGCCATGGCCTGTGCAACCCCATACAGCAGAGGTGTCAAACTGGTGGCCCATGGGCCGCATGCGGCCCCCGAGGTAATTTTTTGTGGCCCACGATGCTCTGAAATAAAATGAAAATAGAAAAAATTGTTATGAAGAAAATAGCGCTTAGGGGAGATGGAGGCAATACCGTACACACAATTCCCTCGTTAACCCTTTAACTACTGAAGATGAGTATACACATGGCCCAGTGCCTTTCCTGGGGGCCTGTGGGCGTGTATAAACGCGCTGACTCAGTTCCGGTGACGTTTGTAAATGTGATGTGGCCTGCGTGAATCTTGCCTGTTGTACCAAATGGACTGTGTTTTAATTGAGTTTGACACCCCTGCCATACACTGAATTGCTGAGCAACTGGTAACAGCCGGGATGGCTCAGCCTTGAAGGTTCTTACCTCCCATATGGGAGGCCCCCAGTTTGGTTCCCGCCCCGTACAGCCCCACATCTACCTGTGTGGAATGAAACCGTTCTGCTCTGGGCCAACACCCCCCGCCCACCCACCGCCCCCCGCCTTCTTTCTCTCTCACCTTTTCTCAAAAACAATAAAAAAAAAAAAAAAAGAATTGAGAAACTTTTTGGCTTTTTTTAAATCCAGTTGCTTTTCTTCTTATTGGCAGTATATAATAAACAAAAATAATAAAAGATAATTACCACCTGACTAATAATAATAAAGGAAATACAATGACAAATTAAAAGGTTTATGATGAATGTTCATGGCCATTTTGGAATGAAGTCTAAGAAAGAGAAATTGGAGATCTTTTCACATTTCTTTAAAAAAACAATTTAAACATAGAAAAATGACAAAAACAGGACAGAAAACTCCTAAATATCCTTTACTCAAGTTCACCGATTTTTAATATTTTGCTGCATTTGCTTAATCATTGTCTCTAAATATTTTTATTTACAGAAAGAATTTTTTGAGAATAGATTGCACATATCATGCCCCTTTACCTCTTAATACATTAGTGTGTATTTATTAAATACTAAGAAAAAAGATATTCCTTTATATAACCATCACACAGTTATGAAATGTGGGAGCTACTTTAATCTATAGTCCATTTTGCTCCAATAAATCTTTTAAAATGTTTTGGCTGTTTTTTTTTGGAACTGAACCGGGGGCCTCACCGCATTCGGGAAGCACACCCCAGTTCAGCATGTGGGTCCGCCTGGGCCGGAGCCAGGATTCGATCCTTAGTCCTCGGGGCTTCAAAGCAAGCGCTTAACCTGCTGAGCCATCCCGGCTTTCCCCAATAAATCTTTTAGAGTATCCCCCTCCCTGGTATAAATTTCAATTTATGATCATATATCAATTTTAGTTGTCAAGTCTCTTTAGTTCCTTTTAATATGGAGCAGTTAGTTCCTCATCTCTTTCTTTCTTTCTTTATCTATCTATCTTTCATGACAATTATTTAATAGAATGTTCCTCAATGTAGATTTAGTTTATATTTCCCTCATAATTAGATTCAAGTGATGCTATGTCCTTCTTAGGGTATTACATCGGAAGCATGTGATCACTATTAGCACTATTTTCCCTTTCCAACAAATACACAATCTGTGGGGAAAGGCTTTGAAAACATTAAAATATTCTGCTTCTCATCAAACATTCCCCCTAGATTTGGAATCCACTGATGATGTTTTCCCAAACCAATCTTTTCAATAGGAGTTGCAAAACGACTTTCCAATTCCACACTCTGTATTTATCAGTGGGCATCTCTCTTAAGGAATAGCTTTGTCTTCTCTCTCTTTCTTTTTCTCTTCCCTCATTAGTACAGATGAATTAATTCTTGTTCTATCCAAAGAATAATAATTCATTACTGTTCTTATTTTGATACTCTAGTTATCCCAGATTTGGCCAATGATAGGTCCTTCAAGCTGGCTCCTGTTGACATGCCCCTATTTTATTTCCTGAGCACTTCTCTATTTTTGGCACAAGGTGTTCCAGGTCATCTTGAATCTTCCCGTCCCAGTCCTGAAATCAGCTGTTTTGCCAAGAAGCCTAGATCCATTTTCACAGAAAAAGGTATTTAGAAATCAAGATCTAGGCAGGAAGTCTTTAATTTTGAAGTTACTTCCAATCACAAAATCAAGAGGAATATATATATCAATTATTTATTTATTTATTTATTTATTTACAGTATTGTTAAATTATCAATTTTTTAAAAGATTTCTTTTATTGTTTGAGAGAAAGAGAGAAGGGAGGGAGGGTCCAGAGCAGTCTCCACAGTTGAATACCACCAGTTGCGTGCAACATAGTTTCATTCCACACAGGAGGACATTGGGCCATGCAGGGCGGGAACCAAACTGGGGGCCTCCCATATGGGAGGCTGGAACCCTCTCTGCCCTTCATACTATCCTGGTGGCTACCAGTTGCACTGTGTAGTTCAGGACATGGGTCTCAATGGGCTGGACTGTGGGGTTGCAAGGCAAGCACCCAACCTGCTGAGCTATCCTGGCATGCCCAATATATCAATTTTTTAAAATATCACATGTATGGCTGATTTAGCTACTTCCTTTTTTCCCCCTGCCATAAGAAAAAGGGAAACTTTAAGCTTGTTTTTTGAATTTTTCTTATTTACTTGAATATAATTAATAATGAATACAATTATTAGCAAAGAATACTCATAGCAGTAACAACTATGGATCTTAAGTCTCTAGGTTGCTACTCAAATATATCCTCAAAAGAAATTTGTGGGAAGCCAGGATGGCTCAGCAGTTTAAGCACTCACTTTGCAACCTTGGGGACTGAGGATCAAATCTCAGCCCTGGCCCATGCAGACACATATTTCTGAACTGGGATGTGCTTCCCATATGGGAGGCCCCCAGTTAGGTTCTCGCCCCCCGATTCGGACCCTGGCTCGAGGGGGTGTGCCTCCCATATTGGAGACCCCCAGCCCAGTTCCTGCCCTGTACAACCCCCACTCACCTGTGTGGAACAAAACCATGTGGAAAACTGATGCGGTACAACTATGGAGATTGCTCTGGGCCCTCCCCCTTCTCTCTGTCTCTCTGTCTCTGTCAAAAACAATACAATAAATCTTAAAAAAAAAAAAAGAAATTTGTGATAGAAGTCTGACTAGGCTTTGAAATATTATAAGGTAGTCCATGGAACCCTCAAGATAAGTGTAATAAAACAGGATATCTCACTGAATCATTTTAAAGAAATTAAATCAAAGCTCTATAAAATAACACTTTTTGCAATCAGATGCTTGTTGCTAAAGATGGTTTTCTTTTGTTTGTTTGTTTTTCCAGTGGTGTAGTATGTTGGACACTGCTGTGGTAATTAACATCTTGCATTTTTTTTTTAATGTAATAAAGGCAGATGTACTACAAAATGTTTGAAATAAGTGCATCAATTTTTATTTTAACTGAATAAAATTAAATACTTATTCTTTCTCTTGATAAAACAGATCTTTCAACAATGATATGCTTTTGAAAAACTGAAGATGAAATTTTAAAAAATCATATTTTTTTAAAGATTTTTTTTATTGTTTTTTGACAGAGATAGAGACAGACAGAGACAGAGAGAAGGGGGAAGACCCAGAGCAGTCTCCATAGTTGACATTAGTTTTCCATATAGTTTCACTCCACAGGTGGGCACGGGGCTGCGCAGGGCAGTAACTGGGCCGGGAGCCTCCCGCATAGGTCCTGGCAAGAACCGAACTGGGAGCACATCCTAGTTCAGCATATGGGTCTGCACGGGCCGGAGCCGGGATTTGATTCTTGGGCTCCAGGGCTGCAAAGTGAGTGCTTAACCCGCTGAGCCATCCCAGCTTCCCCCCCAAATTATATTTTATATGTGATTGTACTAGGGGCAAAGACCAAATCCATTTCTTTGTTCCATGTGCTTAGTCTTAATTCCCAAACCCATCATTACATGGGAATCACCTGAGTCACGTTTTAAAAATCCAAATATCTGAGCACTACTTTGGTTCTTCTTTTAAATAGCATATCTCCTGTTCCAGGTATCTGAATTTTTAAATCTCCACCAGATAATTCTGAGACACTTAATCATCAAACTGATTTGGGAATTATTGAACATGGCAAAAAAATACACTTATACCAGGTGTAAGTCTCATTATACACATAATTGCCCACGCTCAGGAACTGTGCTGATAAATTTCTATAAGCCCAGCACCAGTTACGAATCTTGCATATAGTAGGCATTGAATACATGCTTATGAAAAGAATTTTGATTTCAAATTTTACTAGAGTCTTAATATTACTATGTGCAGGGTATATAAAACCATTTTAGTGTTATATAGGAACCACCTCATACAGCAGCCTGAAAGACAAAAACAACTGGTGGACTGATTTCTGATGAAGAATGTAATTGTGTTCAGTTATGACCCTGAGTTCTTCTAACTTACTCTATGCTCCTGAAAAATAAAGAAAGAATACTCACATTTGTAAGATTGTTCTAGTCTATAAATTGCCCCTGTCTTATTCTACTTTCCACTAATGTTCTACTTAATGCCAAAATGGTTAGTTAAAAAAAATACCACAGTAGCTAACATTTGTATGGTTTAAAATAGTGATTATCCAAGTTAGGTCCAAAGACTCCTATGGTTCCTGAAACCCTTTCTGCTGGAAAAAAAAAAAAAAAAAAGACTTTTTTCTTAATAATAATAAGCTGTTATTTGCCTTTATCACTCCCACTATCTGAGTGTATGAGTGAGTACAGTGGCGTTTTCCAGAGGCTACATGATGTATGATATTGAAACAGGTTAATGAAAAGATATGAGAATCAGCTGTCTTCTATAAGGAGACATTAATAAAATTTAAAAGAATATAAAACCATGCTGCTCTTCTATATTTTTGGAAAATAGTTATTATTCATAAAAGCGTTATTTGTGTCAACATATAATGGGCTTATTATTTTGTAAGTGATTCACTAAATTTAAAATTTTTACTAACTTAAAATTTTCAGTTTTAATTTCTAAGTATTTATAGCACACATAAAAGTTGTTTAGAGGCCTCAATTTTTAAGAGGTAAAGATTTCCTGAGACCGAAACGTTTGAGATCCAGTGATTTATGTTTTTACATGTTATTTAGTAATTAGTCCAACTGGTTATTTAGTGTGTGGTTTTTTTTTGTTTTGTTTTTTTAAAGATGTACTTATTTATCTATTTAATCGTTTTTGACAGAGAGAGAGAGAGAGATACAGAGACAGAGAGAGAACTGAACTGGGGGAACTCCCCAGTTCAGCATATGGGTCCGCACGGGCAGGGGCTGGGATTTGATCTTCTGTCCCCGGCGCTGCAAAGTGAGCGCTTAACCCACTGAGCCATCCAGGCTTCCCATTATTTAGTTTTATATAGACAAATATTATCTAAAATCAGGATTGAATTTCACCAATTCTTAAAACTTGATTTTTTAAAAGATTTATTTTATTGTTTTGAGAGAAAGTAAGAGAGAGAAGAGGGGGGGGGGGCCAGAGCAGTCTCCATAGTTGTACATCATTAGTTGTAACATAGTTTCATTCCACACAGGTGGATGTGGGGCCCTAAGGGTGGGAACTGAACAAGGGGCCTCCCACATGGGAGGCAAGAACTTTCATTCACCATAGTGCCATCCCGGTAGTTACCAGTTGTTCTGCAGTTCAGCAAATGGGTTTGCTCGGCTGGGGCCAGGAATCAAACCCGGACCTTGAGATTGCCAGGCAAGTACTTAACCACTGAACTATCCCAGCATCCACTTTAAAATGGATTTTTGTTCAAAACTTATATATTGATCATTTAACTTTCTTTTTCCCTTGTTCTGAGGAACAGTTGACTCAGCTACTACTTAAGGTTTCATGAATCCCCAAAGCTTTCTATAGTAATCTAAGGAACAACTTTAAATTCCCATTATCAGAATTAATGAACATGCTGCCTGGGAAGGATACCATGCTAAATGCTTACTAAAAATGGTGAAGGATTTCTTTAGCAGATTTCTCATTTAACAGAGAACAGACTCTAAATGGAAGGAGACACAGAAAAGGTACATTTTGATAGCTGAGAAGCAAATTGGCAGAGATTTTAGGCAGATAGATTCTGAGGACAACAAATGGAAGAATACTGCTTAATATTCTGGACCTTGGTGTCCTTCAGGTCAGTTCTGTGTCTCAGCTACAGCATTTACTGCATTACTTTAGGGTCTCAGCCTATTTTCCCAATTGCAAATGAATAAAAACTGTATGCATCCATAGGGTAGTTGGTAGGTTGTATGTAAAGTGCTAGCATCAGGGAAAGCCGGGATGGCTCAGCAGGTTAAGCCCTGGCTTTGCAGCCCCAGGGACTGGGGATCTAATCCTGGCCCCAGCCCATGTAGACTCATATGCTGAACTAAGGTGTGCTTCCCATGCGGTAGGCCCCCAGTTCGGTTCTCCCCGCCACCCCACCCCGCACCCTCAGCCCCTGGCTGGAGGTGGCATGCCTCCCATGTGCCCCCCACCCCCAACCTGTGTGGAACAAAACCATGTGAAAACTGATGATTTACAACAATGGAGACTGCTCTGAGCCCTCTCCCTCTTCTCTCTCTGTCTCTCCCTTCTCTGTCAAAAATAACAATAAAATAAATCTTTAAAAAAAAATTTGTTCTTATGGTTCCTAGGGGACGGATTGTCCTCTGAGATGAAATGGAAAATAATTGTTTTGCTTATTTCATAATTTAACCCTGTTATAGTTGTCTGCCTTCTTTTGTTTCCATGATGGTAGCCCTGCTACAGTTCTGCTAAGAAAATTCTTCAGGATTTTTTTATTTGAAAGTTCTCTCATATCATAATCAAAATATTTTCATTCTATCTCCGTAATGAGAGAGGATCCTCTCCATCCTCACTTCTCATATCGGAGGAAAACTTATTGGTAGCTTAGGGACTAAACTCTCTAGTATATTACTTTGCAAAGAGAACACTTGAAAAACCCATAGGGTAGAGGAAGTAGTGAGATTTCAAAATTCAAAAAACTTCAAGGCCATGAAACTTTACCAGAAGCCTACACCTAAAAAATGCACTTCAAAAGAAACAATTCCAAACTCACTGTGGTCCAGTTTCTTTTCACTGGCTCCTTTTTGATTAGCCAACACGTAAACAAGTATCAAGGAGATGACAAAGGGCACAGTAAATCTCTTATGCTCCTATAGTCCTCGCGTGTGTGTGTAGCAGGGGTACCATCAGAGAAAATACCCGAGAGCTTCTAGGAGCTGCCCCATACACTCCACGTCGCTCCCCCGCCCCGCTTTCCCGCCTAAATACTGACAGGGCGGGGCCCAAGGCAGGGGCGGGGCGGGTTACTTCCCTGGCCCCGCCTCACTCCTTTTCCTCAGTGCCCCGCCCACACGTATTTCACCGCGGTCCCGACAGGCCTAGCGGCCAGGAGAGTCACGTGAGGCCTGGCGGTGGAGTGGAGGCTCGTCTCTGCTGTTTGTCAGTCTCTGTGGTTTTCAGAGGTGGGTGGTTTTGACGCAGAAGCCCTGAAGCTCGAACGTGGACGGGTGAGTCCTGGACTTTGAAGGGTGTTAAGAGACAGCCATTCAAGGAAGGAAGGTGGGGGCGAAACAGATTTAGGGACCTGATCTCCCCGGGCCGGCCGTTTGTTCTCTCTGGGATTCGGCGACTTCTCAGGTCGGGCAGGGAGATAACTGTCCCTGATGCGCTCAGACAGTAGGGGCTTGAGAAGAGTCCTTGTCCTGCTTGCTTCCCGTCCTCCGCGTTACTTCACCTCACCCGGTTCCTTCTCTCTGTCCCGAGAGAACTCCCAGTGCTGAGTTCCTAGCCGCTGCGTTCACTTGGTCGCCAGCGTCCCTCTCCCACTGGCGACCAGGAGACACAGGGAGACCTGATTGGTTCTCCTGGGATTTGTGGATGTGTTTGAAAGTGGGTGAAGGAGTTTACAGTTAGATCTCTGATAGGGATAAGTATGTCATTGAAACAAACAAACAAAAAGTAGAAAAAAATCAATGGAGACCCGAAGGAGCAAAACAAAGTGCAGTCTTCTTGGACTGTTCAGTTTTTATCTTTTCCAGTGCATTTCTTTTGTCATTCTCCCAAGTTTCCTTCTCACCATCCCAACCTGACCCACCATACGATGTTTTGCGAATACGCCAGGTATTATTGACTCTATGGGAATATTAAGAGACTAAAACAGACTGTTCTAAGTTGCTATCTCAGTAATCTCAGTGTTCATGGATTCTTTACCATTTCTTTCAAATGCCTAAAAAAATTGTAAGTATTTGTAAATATAAGTAGAATAACCATTTTATAGCTAAGAGACTAGAGTAAACTTTTTATTCTTCCTGTAGCACCTGGAAAGATCCATTCTCATTCTGTTATTTTATAAATACAGCCACTTCTCACTTAACGATTTACCTGTTTAACGACTTCTAGGATTTATGACCAGTTCTTCGGCATGGGGAGTCCCTTTTCTCAGTCGGTATATCAGTAATCCCCTTTCTCAGTCTTTGTCTGGTACTGCAGTTGGTTAATATTCTCTGCATGAAGTGTTCTCAGTCACACAAGTCTGTATATTTGGTCTATAAGTGTGGTGCCACGGCACACCACAAGACATCAATGCCTTTAAGCTCCTCGATTATCCACCAATTCTATTAACGACCTAGCTTGTAGGGAGGGAACTTGGTCCTGAAGTGAGAAGAGCCTGTCGATATTTTTATCACTGTTTTGGGGGTGGATTCTTGGATATGCCTTTGTTTATGGTAAAGCATCCCTTTGGGTCACCCGTGCAAGTGATCTAGCAGAAGAAAGGAGTTTGCAGATAAAGTGAGACAATTTGGGATTGATAGCTGTAAGAGAGTTTAAGTTTCATTGAACCATATGACAGATTAGTAAAATGTCAGCATTTTGAGACATAGATGTTGACCAAGATGACCAACCTGCTGTCTTTCTGATGTTGAACAAGGTAATGAGCTTGTTGAATATTGCCTATCCTAAAAACTTTTTAGAACCTACTGCCACTTGTCTGTGAGGTGGCTCTGACCTTCAGCTACTCTTGATTGTCACCCTTCATAAATCCTTGATTACCTCTTCTACTTAAGAACATCACTGGCCACCTAATTATGTCAAGAAAGTGTCATTGCCACCTAAGTTTCCTTAACAAGGATTATAAAACAGAGTAATATTGACAAAAAGCATGATTCAGAAGTGGGTTGTGTGCCTGGGGTGAAAGGGAAAGAAAGAGTGATTGTAGGGAAGCTGGGATGGTTCAGCGGTTTGAGCGCTCGCTTTGCAGCCCCGGAGACCAGAATCCCGGCTCCTGCCCAGGCGGACCCATATCCTGAGCTGGGGTGTGCCCCCAGTTCAGTTCTTGCCAGGGGCCTATGTGGGAGGCTCCCGGCCCAGTTCCTGCCCTGTGCAGCCCTACGCCCACCTGTGGAGTGAAACTATATGGAAAAAATGATACTGTCAACTATGGAGACTGCTCTGGGCCCTCCCCCTTCTCTCTGTCTCTGTCTGCCTCTCTCTCTCTGTCAAAAACCAATAAAAATAAATCTTTTAAAAAAAGAGTGATTGAAACTAATAAAAGCTAAAGAAGCAAGAGAACAAAAACATGTCTTGCTATCTTTCTTTGTAATCTATAGAACATTTTTTACTATATTCAGTTGACTTTGTACATTCTCAAGGGACTGACTTTCCTATAGTGTTTTGTTTTGTTTTTAAAGATTTATTTTATTGTTTTTGACAGAGACAGAGAGAGATACAGACAGTGAGAGACAGAAGGTGGAGGGCCCAGAGCAGTATCCATAGTTGTATGTCATCAGTTTTCAATATGGTTTCATTTTGCACAGATGGGTGGGTGATGCACAGGGCAGGAACTGGGGGCCTCCTGCGTGAGAGGCACAACCCCCCAAGCCAGGGGCCAAACGGGGGTGGGGTCAGGGGTGGAATGGGGTGGGGCAAGAACCAAGCTGGGGGCCTTCCCACATGGGAAGCACACCCCAGTTCAGCAGATGGGTCTGCATGGGCCAGGGCCGGGACTCGATCCTCAGTCCCCGGGTCTGCAAAGCTAGCGTTCAACCTGCTGAACCATCCCGGCCTCTCCTATAGTGTTTAAGAATAAAACATTTTCTCCCATATGTATATAATTTCTCCCATAATGCAATATTAAGTAAAATAATAACAACTGAAAGATTTAAGTGACCCCTCAAATCTTATATTAGAATTATAGAACTAAAATAATTGATAAAGGTATTAAACCTAATTTGGCTACTTTTAATCTTTAATTTTACCTCTTGAGCAATTTTTACAATGGCTGCAGCACTTGCTGAACATTAATCATTTTCTTTTTTTTTTTTTTTGGTATATAGGGTTGTTTATCCCTTCTAAGGAGAACCAGTTTTTTAAAAAGTTTGTCTCAACTTTTTTTCCCACTCAGAACAAAAAAATAGCTTGCTTTTGTGACAAGGAGAAAAGTTGATTCATTTAAATAGATGTTTCTATTCATGTTGGTAAATTATGAGAAAATTGTTAATGTTTTTAAGACAATAAATATTGGTATCTGAGCATATTTGAGAGGAAAACACAGGGGCAATATTATTAAATGTTTTATATTTCCTATTATAAAAGTAATAAGGCATTTATTTGGGAAAAATGGAAACATTATAAAAAATATAACATTGAAAGTTGAAATCCTCATTTTTCTTTTCCCCTACCACCAGGTAACTACGAGTTTCCTTGAATATTTGAGAGTCAGTGTGAAAAAGAAAAAAGTCTAGAGCCAGACTCCATGGGAAAGATGGTACTAATAGAACTAGGCTTATTATATCCTACAGCCTTAGAAACCCCAGAAGAGGAAGAACTTACTTCCCTTTCTCTTTTGAGTCCAGCAAACTACTTTATAGGAGTCTCATTGGCCTGATTTGGGTCATTGCCCAACCTAGAGGCAGTCTTTGTGGCCAGAGTGATGGAATGCTTTGTGTAGCTAGGATTGTATTTTGTTCTTACCCTGGAGTGTGGTGTAGGGGGTGGATACAGTTTCAAATTATATGAAGTAAGGATAAGGTTCTAGAGTTTCTAAAAGAAAATTGAACTATCATTTCCTGGAGAAGGGAGAAGGTTGCTGGACAGGCAGAAACAATAGATATTTACTAAAACAATTTTACATGTATTTGTTTTCCTTTCCCAATATAAATTGTATTTTAGTTTGTTGATGTTTTTCCTTTTTAATGTCTATTATTTTATTAATATATAGAACTTAATTTAAACTCTTCAAGTACATGTATTTATGTATATAGTACACTTGCTCTGGTGTATTCAGGTATTATAACTTTAAATATTTTGGATATTTGGCCAGTTTGTTAAAATAGAATATTAATAAATGTTTTTATTACTGAGTGAACTTGATTAATACTCACTTTATAAATAGTAAATAAAATTTTTAAATATTTATGTATATGTAGTTAATATGATTAAATGCTTGATTCTTTTAGCTACTTCATATTTTAAAAATTCTGTTAGTGAAAGAAAATCTGTTAGCATAGAAACCTGTCATTTGTACATTATATGAAAAATAAATCACTATAATTGTCGCTAATTGTTATCATTGGGTATTTGTAGTTAATGTCTGATTCTGTATTTTTATGGATTATTGTGATGATTTATTATATTTTTTAAGAAAATATAATTAAAGCAACATTGTTTACTGTCTTGTCTTTGTTTAAAAGAAATATTAATGGCTCAGTTCAATGGACGTTAGATGTTTAATTGCCAACATTGGTGGCACAGGCTTTAGTGGAGACATCTATATTCTAAAACTCAACTTATCACTTTTGGATGTTGAGCAAGTTACTTTATCTCTCTAAATTTGAATTTATCCTATTTGGAAAATGGAAATGATAATGCCTATCTCATAGTGGTCTTGTGAAGATTAACTTAAAATATGTCAAATGGCTTGGACATAGTAGGTTCTTGTTAAATGTAATTGTTAATAATAACAATAATAGGGGAAGCTGGGATGGCTCAGTGGATTAAGCGCTCACTTTGCAGCCCCAGGGACCCAGGATCAAATCCCTGCCCCGCCCGTGCGGACCCATATGCTGAACTGGGGAGTGCCCCCAGTTCAGTTCTCACCAGGGTGAGACCCCAACCCATTTCCTGCCCTATGTGGCCCCACACCCACCTGTGGAATGAAACTGTGTGGAAAAACCAATGATGTGCAACTATGGAGACTGTACTGGGCCTTCCCCCTTCTCTCTGTCTCTGCCTCTGTATCTCTCCCTCTCTGGTCAAAAACAATAAAAATAAATAATAATAATAACAATAATAAAAATGTCTAAAAAGATTTTATTTTTCCAGTTTCAGAATGTTTAGCCATGGGTAGTTTATCCTGCTTACTAATAATAAGTTCAAGGTGGGTTTTACTGAATATGAGAAAATTGAAACTTTAGTGTAATCTTTGAGAAATAGATCCTCATTTTTCATGTCAGCTATACAAATAATATTTGCACTTCTTTTCAAAGTTATTTTATGTTGATTATTTAAAAATTTAAATGCCTATTCTAATAACCTTACATGTTCACATTTGAACAGTTACTTGATATCTATTTATAAGCACCAAGTTCTAAATTATAATTTAGGTTTTGCTTTTTAAAGTTTGTTCATTGAGGGGAAGCTGGGATGGCTCAGTGGGTTAAGCGCTCACTTTGCAGCACCAGGGACCGAGGATCGAATCCCGGTCCCGGCCGTGCGGACCCATGTGCTGAACTGGGGAGTTCCCCCAGTTCAGTTCTCTCTCTCTCTCTCTCTCTCTCTCTCTCTCTCTCTCTCTCTGTGTGTGTGTGTGTGTGTGTCTGTCAAAAACAATTAAAAAAAAAGTTTGTTTATTCAATACTGGAATTAAATCAGCAAGCTACTTTTTTTCCTTTAAAAAAATAGTCATGAGTACTTTGATTGTCAACTCTCCTAGTGGGATTAAGTGAGCAATCCCTAGTATACCATGGCACATACAGGGCATTAAAATCTGAGCTCTAATACTTCTTTCTAGTTTAGCTATTATGTCTCTACCTTCCTTTTCTCTTCCTTCCCCCATGTTCTAGTCATAGTTAACTACTTTTTGTTGTTGCTACAAGCTATATCTTTTTGTGTATTTATGCCTTTGCATGGGCTGTTTGTTGTACTTGGAATGCCTCTCCATCATCATCATGTCATCCTCCAGCTGGTGAGCTGCTATTCATCTTTAAACTAGATTAATAAATTTGTCAATTTATAAAATCTCCCTCCATTATCACGTGTTTATTTTCCTTTGTGGTTCCCATAATAATTATTTTCAGCTTTAAAAAAATATTCCTATTTTGTGATACAATTGTATTTTTTCTGTGACACTGATTCTTGATGCCAGAAACAGGTCTTATTTACCATCATATCCTGAGCACCCAGTAGAATGCCTGTCATATATACAAACTCAGAACATGTTTGGTGAATAAGTGAGTAAATAAGATACTTCCTATCTGCTTTAAAAGTCAGAATAGAAACAGGATATAATCCAATAGATTAAGTCTGCACTCTGTGACCTTTATCAGTCTGATGCATGTAGAGAACTTACTTGGACACATCTAGAAAATTACATTTACACATTCTACCACACATTAGTAAATATGTTTTATCTGTCTAATATGTACCAAGGCACTAGAGAGGAAAATCATACTCCATTTATCAAGGAGCTCACAGTCTAATGGTGGAGACAGACAGTTGAATTGTTAATTACAACTTAAATTTATGTTAATTAAATTGTACAATTCAGTTTATTAGTTTTACTAGACTCATTCCAAGGGTTCAGTAGCCACATATGGCTAGTAGTTGCTGTATTGAACAGTGCTGATAGGAATTTTTTTATCATTGCAGCATGTTCTATTTGACAGAGCTGTTGTAGAACAATATAAACTTAAATCTGTATTCTCTAGTTTCAGGTGATAATTTTCATTTCAACTGTGTTTCATCCTTGTTAAAATAAAACCTACTTTTAGGTTTGGAAATTGTATTATTTAAAATTATTGGGGAAGCCGGGATGGCTCAGTGGGTTAAGCGCTCACTTTGCAGCGCCGGGGACCGAGGATCGAATCCCGGCCCTGGCCCCGGCCCATGCGGACCCATATGCTGAACTGGGAGCTCCCCCAGTTTAGTTCTCTCTCTGTCTCTGTCTCTCTCTCTCTCTCTCTCTGTCAAAAGAAATAAATATATATATATATTTAAAAAAAATAAAATTATTAAGTAGATTCTATTGTAATATATTTTAAATAAAGCAGCATTGCTAATTTGCTTAAGTCTTTGATCTTTGACAGCATTTAAAAGTTAAGTCGTTTCAGAATTTGATTTTCATCTTCAGCATTGATATCATCCAACTTTCTCTCCTAATAATTAGTGATATAGTGATGATATATAATGGTTAGAGCAGTGACTTTGGGATCAGAGAAACTATCCTCTGTCATCTACCGGCTATGACCTTAGCCAGATTTCTTAAACGCATTGAGGTTTGGTATAGAAGTTATAATAATAATATGTACCTCAGAGGTTATTGAGGATTAAATAAGGTAATGCATATCAGACATTTAGCGTACTACCCCTCACAAAGTAATATTCATTAAATGCTAGTATTAAAGAGAATTTTAACAATCATTTTGAAAGAAAAAAATAATGTTTAAGAAAGTTGGAGGGAAAGCCGGGATGGCTCAGCGGATTAAGCGCTCGCTTTGAAGCCCTGAGGACCGAGGATCGAAGCCCGGCTCCGGCCCAGGTGGACCCACATGCTGAACTGGGGTGTGCTTCCCGAATGCGGTGAGGCCCCCAGTTCAGTTCAAAAATAAAAAATAAATAAAAAAAAGAAAGTTGGAAGAATTGGAATATGGACTGAGTATTATATCATACCAAGGAATTATTGTTAAATTTGTTAAGTGTTACAGTGACATGATGATATGGAAAGAAAGTCCATATTTTTGGAGAGACACACTAAAAGAAATAATTCACGAAGACAAAGAGGAATAAAAGGGACAGAAAAATTGGTTTTAACTTCCATTTCTGGTGAAAAAGAAATAACAGGGATCATGTTTACCCTCCTGCCTGAAACAGCTAACAAGCCAGACAAAATTATACAACATAGTGGTTTCCTAGATTTTGGACATTGTGCAGCAAAGAAGTGAATACTGAGAGATGGGAAATAAATGAGGTGAGCTTTATGATTCTCTGACTTGCAACTTGGAGAGTTTCCCAGCTGCAGCAGAAAGGGGAAACCTAGGCAGAGCACATTGGTCTCCCAGAATTGAGGGAGTCTGGGGAGACCAAGGCAGCTCTAGTTCGCAGGGCAGAATCCTAGAGATGAAAGAGCTGAAATGAGGGAGAACGCTTGAGATCTACAGAGGCTTCCCATCAAATATTCAGTTGTGAAAATTGATCAGTGCATACATGTGAGGAAACTACCCAAAGCTAGGAAAACCTACTTGGAAAGATTAGGGACAACAGTACTTAGAGTTCTTGTAGAGGGTGGAATAGCGTTTTGTTTTGTTTTTTCCTATCAGCCAGAGTGAAAAACGTTTTAACAGGTCATCACGTACAGTACTTAGAAAAGGGTTTTGCCTTAGTACTGCAGTAAGTTATCCTTAACTAAATGCTGCTCCAGTCCAGCCTAAAAAGCTTAAAAATAAAACCTGAAAGAGTCACACTGTTTCCAGGTGACTTAATTGTGTCCCAGAACTAAGATCAAGAATAGTTACAGGAGTAAAAAATATCCAGCACCCAACAAGGTAAAATTCAGTGTCTGGCATCCAATCAGAAATTACTGGCCATACAAAGGAGCAGGAAAATATGACCCATAATGATGGAGGGAAATCAATCAAAACTGAAACACAGTGACACAGGTGATAGATTTAGAGAGGGATGTTAAAACAGGTTTTGTAACTAACTATTCTATATGCTCAGAAAACTAGAAGGATTGAATATGTTAATTAGAAGGATGGAAGATATTTTTAAAAGACCCAATTGAACCTCCAGAAATGGAAACTATGTTTGAGATGAAAAATACTCTGATGAGATTAATAGCAGATTAGACACTAGAGAATAAAATGTAAACCAAAGCTCATGAAGTATGAAAACTAATCTGTGAAGAGTTCTTGCTAAAAGTATTTAATTTGACTCCAATCGTGTTTTTAGATATAAATTCCAGATTACAGGAAATGAAGAGACTAGAGAAATAATGTAAACCATGACAAGGAAGCAATTAGATAAATTCAGAATTTGAGAAATGCTAAATGAAATACAGTTGCTTTGTTCTCTTCAAAAATTAGGGTTATGCTATGATTGCATAACATGGTGAGTATACTTAGTGTAACTGAATTGTATGTTTAGAAGTGATTAAAGCAAGTAAAATTTGTGTATTATCAAGCTTGTTCAACCTGTGGCTCATGGACCACATGTGGCCCAGGATGGCTCTGAATGTGGCCCAACACAAATTCATAAATTTGCTTAAAACATTATGAGATGTGTTTTGTAATTTTTTCTTTTTTTAGCTTGTCAGCTATTATTAGTGAATTTATGTGTGGCCCACCACAAGCCTTTCAATGGAAGGCAAAAGACTGGACACCCCTGATATCTATTTTACCATAATTTTAAAAATTTACTATTTTAATCATTTTTAAGTGTATAGTAGCAAGAAGGCTTTAAGTATATCTGCATTGTTATACAACCATTACTACCATTCATTTCCAAAATTTTCTTAAACAAAATTCTATACCCATTAAACAATAACTCTTCATTGTCATCTTGCCTCCAGTCGCTGGCATCATCATTTTACTTTCTATTTCTGTATAGTTTATTACGGTAGGTACCTCATGTAAGTCAAATCATGTAGTATTTGTCTTTTTGTGACTGGATTGTTTTACTTAACAATGTCTTTAAAATTTATCCATGTTTTGGGGTGTATCAGAATTTCTGTTTTTCTTTTCATTTGTTAAAAAAGATTTATTTTATTGTTCTGAGAGAATGTGAGAGAGAGAGAGAGAGAATGGGGAGGGCCCAGAGCAGTCTCCATAGTTGTGCATCATTAGCTGTGACATGGTTTCATTCCACATAGGTGGATGTGGGGCCACGCAGGGAGGGAACTGAACCTGGGGGCCTCCCACCTGGGAGGTGAGCACCTTCACCATCAGGCCATCCCAGTGCTTATCACTTGTGCTGCAGTTCAGCATATGGGTTTGCATGGCCCAGGTCCAGGAATCTAACCCCAGACCTTGAGATTGCAAGGCAATCACTCAACCACTGAGTCATCCTGACATCCCCTTTCAGGTTTTTTTTTTTTATTGTGCTAGAATACACATAATATAAAATTTAACGTTTTATTAATTTTAAAGCGTATAATTCAGTAGAATTAAAAGTTCATTCAGATACTTGTAAAATCATCACCATCACCCATCTCCAGAACTCCTTTTATCTTGCAAAAGTGGAATTCTACATCCATTAAATAATAAGTCTTCATTACCACTTTCCCCCAGCCCCAGCAACCACAATTCTACTTTGTAATTTTGACTACCTTTAGTACCTTGTGTAAATAGAATCATACAATGTTTGTCTTTTTGTGATTGATTTATTTCACTTAGCATGATATCATCAGAATTAATCCATGTTGCAGCATGTGTCAAAATTTATTTCCTTTTTATGATTGAATAATTTTCCATTGATTGTATAAACTTTATTTTGTTTATCATTCATCTGTTGATGGACACTTGGGTTGCTTCCTTTTGGATATTGAATAATGCTGCTTATGAGCATGAGTGTTTTGTTTGTTTTTTTCTTTAAGATTTGTTCTTTTGTTTGTTTTTTTGTTTGTTTGTTTATTGTTAAATTTAATGGGGTGACATTGGTTGGTAACAATCAGACAGGTTCCCAATGTACAACTCCACATCACCCATGCATCGCATTATGTGCCCAGCTCCCAGAATCAGGTCCCCCTCCAACCCCATATATCTAGTGCCCACTCC
>PVKE010020400.1:0-27537 GCA_004027555.1 Craseonycteris thonglongyai | reverse complement strand
TTCAGTGCATAGTTATTTCTATTTTACTTTTTGACAGATAGAGAGAGAGACAGAGACAGAGACAGTCAGAGAACCAAACTGTGGGAACTCCGCAGTTCAGCACGTGGGTCCTGCCTGGGCCGGAGCCGGGATTCGATCCTCGGTCCTCATGGCCTCAAAGCGAGCGCTCAACCCGCTGAGCCGTCCCGGCTTTCCCCTAATCCAGCATCTTAATTAAGGGTCAAAGATGAAAATTTGTTCTGGTCCTAACCCAAACTTCAACAGAGGATTGTACTGCTTTCTGTTTTAATATACACAATCTATAACATTCACTACTCAGATAACACCATATGTATAAAAATGTGAATTTATTTCCAATGTATATTAACCCCTGGACATACAAAGACATCTTGAATACGTGACGCATTTCTTAAGCCACTGTAAACACTGACATCTTTGAGATATGCACAGATTTAATTTGCTTTGAGTGCAGTTAAAACATATATTATCAAGAAATAACTATATATATTCAGTATTAAAGTGTGAACTGTAGAAACAATCCCTTTAAAATGTCTGTTTTGAATTTGTACAAGAGTGACACTGAAGCCACATGGGCTATTTGAGTGAAATCAACGAGATTGATATACAACAACTTCATAGGACTGACTATTCAACAGAAGACTCAAATTCAAGTGAAGGTAGCCTCATCCAACATAATGTTCATAAATGTGCAAGACCTATGTCTATATCAAGCAGTGATGATTGTGATTCAGGAGATATAGGGTGGAATTGGAAAGAAAAAGAAAATATTCCAAATATAAAACCATTTACACAAATTGCTGGTATAAATGCTTTGCAAAGACTAGGAGCAAATCCTACGCCTCTTTGTGTTTTGAAATAACTGCTAAGTGATTTTTTTTTTTTTTGTAATGATAACCATAGAAACAAATAGATATGCAAGTCAAAATATAAAGGACCAGAACTTGAAAAAGGGTGAGGAGAGGTTTCTAGTAACAAGTAATCAAATGAAAGCATACCTTTCATTATGAATCATAATGTCGCAAGTACAAAAATCTAAAATAGATATGTACTAGTCGAAAGAGCAATATTAGAGATACTGATACTGTCAAAAACTATGCCTCGCAAACATTTCTTAGCTATATCATATTTTCTTCACTTTGTGGATAATGAAATGGTATGTAAAGAAGAATGTGAAAAGTACAAAGTACAGCTGACTATTTAAATAGTAAGTTAGAACAATTATACATTCTGGATGAAGGAGGTCTCCCTAAACGAGCCACTGACGCAATTCAAAGGACAATGGGGTATGTGCAATTTATAGCTACCAAATGTGCCAGATTTGGAATCAAAGCTTACAAGTTATGTGAATCCAACACTGCATATTATACCCGTAAATGTTAGGTTGGAAAATAAACAGTATTTTTTGCTCACGTAGAATTACATTTAATACATATGTCAACGGGTTACTCTCAGCTTCTCTCAGTGTTCAGTAAAAGGTGGACATTGCTGGTTCTCAACACTGAGTTCCTTGGACCCTAACTACCCACACATTCATTCCACTGGTAACGAGATCCAACTGCACACTGGCCCTGTGCCGGACACAGGACAGTCCGTCCTCACGAGTTTGTGACCTGTGGAAAGACGCCTGGACTAGGTGTGATGAGTGTTCCAAAGAAATGCAGGGTGCACTGGGAGTGCCTAGCAGGGAAGAACTGGGGTTCCAGGGGTTATTTCCTAAAGAAATGAACTTTAAGCTGAGACCTTAGTAGGGGTTAGTCAAGTCAGGGTGAGATGTCCCAGACAGAGAAAATACATGTCCCAAGGCCTCAAGAGGCCTGCTTGGCTGAAGGGTAAAGAGAAAAGGGGTAAGTGGGGGACAGAGGAGACAGGAAGAGGTCAGCTTCCAGAAAGTACTATTGGACACAGGGACTTCTGACAAATTTCTTTATAATGTCAATTGTTGGGCTCGCCTTCACTTTAGAGCAGGCACTTCAAGATGGTTTTAGAGCATACATAACCTGGACTTGTGAGAAGGCTTCAGAAAGGGAAGGGCTCCTTGGTCAGACTCTGACCTCCCCAGAAAGCAAGCAAGCAAGTCGTCCCTGTTCTCACAATGACCAGTCAGTAAAGCCACTGTGTGCCACCACGTGAGAATCGGCACACATGACAAGCAGGTGACCGGGCAGGTCGTCCTGTGTCTGACCGCACACAGGACACACAGAAGTGCTCACCCCTACGCTCTAACTGTGGGAAGAAAACAATCTCTAGGAGCTTTGAAACAGAATAGAGCAGGAGTGCTTTAAAAAGGAATTGCATTAAATGAGGCTCTAGCTAGGTATTCAAAGAGCTAAATGTCTGTTTCTACCCAGCAACTGTTCACTGAATTGCCCAATTTATCATGCAATTTCATCAATATATATACAGGGCACAGTGGTACAAACAGAGAAAGTATTTTCATCTTGGGAGCGAGCAACAGCTACTGTAAAGTGAGTGAATCCCCAGAGAGGGGGCCATCAAAGGTGTGAGGTTTCCGTCTCCTGAGAGCATGAGACCCACACTGTGCTGGAGGCAGCAGCCCCAAGACGGCAGGTGGCACCCCCAAGACAGCTGGGATGGAGACTGAGTGAACTGGCCCTAAAAACTACAGGGCAAATGACATTTTTAGACAATAGCAGGGAAAATGTGTCCACAAGCATCTGTTTTCCTTTAAGAAAAGGTGAGTGCAGGTGTGTCAACTGATTTTGTTGTGGAAAGACTTTCTCAGCTCTAATTACTCCCGATAGCTGTAATTTACAAGTTTGGGGTGGGTAGAAATCACCCAGATTCACACGTTTTCAGACCAACAGCTGTCACTATTAGTGAGCAAATTGCTAAGTCTTCAGCACTGTGGCAGTCAGGTGACAAATCAGAAGTGCAAAGGAACCAGCTATACAGAGAGGGCCCTGCTATTCCCACTCTCTGTGGGGCTGGCCACAGGCAGACTGTCAAGAGACAACATTGCAACCACCAGTGACAGAAATGGTCAAGCTTCACATGGAGTGCAGACTGATACATACCGTGCAGAGAAGGACGCCTGCTTTGGAACGTAAAAATTCTTGAAACACTGCTGTTCTTTCCTACAAAAATAAGAGGGAAAAGCCTTACAATTCTGAGATCAATTCCAGCGAGGTGGGCTTAGCTTCCTATAACTTTCCCAGTTTCCTCCTGCTGTAACACAAGTAAGGCACAGGGGCTTTGCCAAAAAGGAGGAAGAAGGGGCCTCTTTACATCTAATAGGACCCTATATTTACAGGACTGGACTTCTCAGACTATGACTAAGCAGCAGGGCTCTGAGGGCAGCATGTTTCAGTAAGACAAGGCCAGGCTGGACATAGCCTTCAGCACCAGGCAACCCCAAGGGCAGGAAAGGTCAAAGCCCACCAGAGATTGTACTTTTCTAAACATGTTTTCTGACAGGCGGACTGGAGGAATAAAGACCAACCAACATTTCCTACAGAAAACTTATTTTTAAAAAGATTAAATATTAGGAAACTGGTGTATTTTTTTTTTTTAATTCTTTTTGAAAGAAACAGAGACAGAGAGAATGGGGAGGGCCCAGATCAGTCTCCATAGCTGTACATTATCAGCCTTTTCGTTCCACGTAGGCAGGAGCCTTTCAGAGTGGGAACTGGGCTAGGAGCCTTGTGCATGGGAGACACGCCCCCCTTGAACCAGGTGTCAAACCAGGGAACTGATCTGGGGGCCTCCCTCATGGGAAGCACACCCCAGTTCAGCATATAAGTCCACATGGGCTGGGGCCAGGATTTGATCCTCTGTCCTCAGGGCTGCAAAGCAAGCACTTCACTCGCTGAGCCGGGAGTCCTGGCTTCCCCCCAAAACTCATGTATTTTAACTGTAGAAAAATTATATTTAAGTCAAAGGAAGAAAATGCAATCATACCACCATTCAAAGTAAACCACCACCACTGGTGACCCTGTGATGTTTCCAGCCCCCTTTCTGTACAAAACATAACCAAGGTATGTGGCTTTTTAAAAATGGCATCATACTATTTATACCACTATTAACATGCTCTTATGTATCAACAGAGTGTGAACATAGCTTTCATGCTGAATGACATCTCATGACTATTCAGCTGAAGGGTGTGCTAGCACTTCCATGACCAATGCCCATTACTGGCCTGAGGTTGTCTTCAATTGTTTACTGCTGTACTACAGTGCTGAGATAAACAGCTCTGTAGATAAGTGTTGTGGACCTGCTTAGTTATCCCCTTTGGGTAAGTCCCTAAAGGCAGACTTGCTACACCAAAAGGGGCCCACTTCAGAGGCTTTCACATGAATTCCAGTGTGGTTAAGTCTCAGGACTGCAAGCAATTGAAAAGGGGCCACATCCATCTGTCAGCAACAACAACAAAAAAGGAAATATAACCAAATTACTACAAATCAAGAAAAAAGACAACAGCAGTCTCCACCTCTGCTCTGGCACAGTCACTCAGTACTGAGGTGAACCTCACTCTGGTATTCTACAGGCGTGCACCTGTCATGTAACTGGACCCAGGCATACCTCACATAGTATAGTGAACAATGACAACCCCATGTACAGCACTCTGGCTTAACACTCTACACATCTCAACTTATCAAATCCTCCTAACCCCGTGAGCAGGTACTATCACCAGCCCATGTCTCCAGGTGAGGAAACTGAGCCCAGAAAGAGTGAGTAATGTGCCTAGGAGATATGCTCACACAGTAAAGGGCTGGACAGATATTTGAACCCAGGAAGTTGTGTTCCAAAATCGGTGCTCCAATCCTCACAAGGATGGCTGCATTTGTCCATTTGCTGCAGGGTCTTATGGGGACATTTTTAATGGTTGCATTATAGAGTCAAAAATTAGAAAAGGGGAAGCCGGGATGGTTCAGTGGGTTGGGCGCTCACTTTGCAGCGCCGGGGACCGGGGATTGAGTCCCGGCCCTGGCCCGTGCGGAACCATGTGCTGAACTGGGAGCTCCCCTGGGTCAGTTCTCTCTCTGTCTCTCTCTCTCTCTGTCTCTGTCTCTCCTCTGTCAAAAATAAATAAATAAATAAATAAATAAAAATATATAAGTGACATACTTTAAAAAAAAAAATCAGAAAAAAATCAGAAAAGCTCATGAAAGCCTGTGAACATGATATATTCAGATCTGGGGTAAGGAAAAACACCTAACAACTTGAGCTTTCTTCACAACTACCATGTAGCAACTTCTTCAAACAGTAACTTCTCTCTCATGCCCATGAACTTGGCTGGGATCATGTCAATCATTTAGGGAGACTGCAAGTCATGTGGAAAGTGGTCAGCATAAGATGCCAGGAATGTATGACTGGGACTATGTCAGCTTCCTCTGGGACAAGATATTTAATTAACCTCAGTATTTACAAAATAAAATACAGATACTCCCTCTCATTAACTACCCATTTTCAGGGCAGGCTGTGAAGGCTACTTAATAAATAAATAAATAAATAAATAAATAAATAAATAAATAAAATAAAATAGTAAGTTATTAAAAGAAAAAAGATGACCTAGTCCTGAAAGAGGAGTAATAGTTAACAGCGGCACCTAACATCTCCTGAGCACTTAACAGCATGCCAGGCCCTGTACTAAGTACTTTATCTGTATCAACCCCAGGAAGTAAGTACTATTATGAGCTCCATTTTAGGGACATAGAAACTGAGGCACAGAAAGCTTAAATGCTCTCCTGAGATCACACAGCCAGTGAATGGCAGAGCCAGGACTGGAACATAAGTAGTCTGCCTCCAGCAATACACACCCTGCCAGACCGCCATCCTGTTACACTGAGAGTCTGAAATAACTTAACCACAGCATCTTCTGTGAGACCTGTTTGAATTCCCAGATCCTTGGGAGTCCATATCCAGCTCCTCCATCTGTCACCCTCACACCTATCCTGCAGAATGCTCCTGATGAAAACAGGCCCAGAGTACCAGTAAACTAGGTTAAAAATAACACCAAAACTGTAAAGGGTATTATTACATTATGAAAGCAACAAATGCCACTGAATCAGGGGTCCAGCAGGTAAAAAATCAAGTTTATAAAATTCACAACGGCTGGAATATTCAGAAAATTCTATATAATGATGCAGAAAAAGAAAGCTGTGTCCTTGAGTGACCTTCAGCAAATTCACTTTTCTGAGCCTCCATTTCCTGAATTAACACAAAAAAGGAAAAACAGGGGACTTGACTTGATGACCTTTAATGCTCCTTTCAGTTCAAAAAGTGTTATGATTTTTAAAAGCTGGCTCTAGTCTAATCTTATTCTGATTTTTTTACCTTCTTTCACTTTTCCTACTTTTCTTAGCTGCCTAGGACAAGACGGCTCCCATCTCCAAGCCCTTCTCTCACTATTCCAGTGAGTTCCTCTCCCCTTGCACTCCGCCCCAACTCCCTAAATGGAGGGGCTCCCATTTCACAGTAGTGAAATGACAGCCACGCAGCTAAGCGCCTAAAATTAGGAAAATGTTACTCTTCTTCCTGAACACAAATATTACTCAGAGCCTGACCCCGAACCCTCTGATACACAGTGCTCTCTCACAACCAAAAGTGTTAGGAGAGAGCGCTGCATCTTGTTGACAATGACAGCAGTCACGCTCAGCAGTACCATATGGGATCCACAATTTAGCTCCATTAATGCTCTTAATTTGAAGACATCAAGCCCTAATTACACACTGGGTACTAAAAAGGCAAAACCCTTCCCTGGTGCCAGCTACTTAGTGGTGCTCTGTTGCCTTAACAGCTGGCTGAGGTAGAGACAGGCCAAGCGGGCCTGTGGGCTCTCTCAGATGGAAGGGACCAGCTCTGGGAGCAGAGCGCAAGGAACAATAGGCCTCCCCTTGCCCACAGGGACATGGCAGTGTGACCCGCTTCCAGTTCCAGTGCGTCACTCGCTTCTGGCTAATCCTGCCCTTAGCCCAGTGGAGTCTGTGATGGAAGCGCTATGACCCTAGAGGACAGTTCAAGTTCAACGGGATTTGGGGTTGCTCCCATCTCCACTCCTGGGGAGTGGTGCAGTGCTCACCTCCTGCTCCATGTTGCCATGCAGCCGTAGGAATTTTAATCGCGTAGAGCCAGATGGCAGCTGCCCTGACGCTGCGGCCCCCAAGCTGCCCAGCAGGGTCTGGAGGAAGAGGTGGTAGAAGAACTCCACCAGCTCGCAACTCGAGAAAAAGACAATCATCTTCTGGTCTGTTTCAAACTACATCAATTTGAAGGGGAAAAAACAAAAGTTTTTAAGATTAGGCGACACTAAAATGAGTATTTCTCTAAAATACAGTCATGCAGACCCCAGTTTGGAAACATAGGGGACAGACGGCTTTGAATTATTAAAAACAAGCAAGCACACAAACAAACAAACAAATACAAAACACTGATCCTCCATGCTATAAAGAATGTAGGAATGGAGAATGACAGCTATAACCTCGAAAGCATTCCCTGCACCTGAGAAAAGCACTCTTTAGCGTGAAGTTATCCAATAGCTCTGTTCTTTCATTCATTCAGGGCTCACCACACACAACACTTCATCCCCAGGAAGTCTTGAGGCTCCGTTTTCAAGCCCTTCCACCCGCTCTTTTCCCCAGTGCCAGAGACAGTCATCACATGAAATCTAGCAAACAAATACACAAATTCTAGGAGGCTTTCAACTCTACAAGATGGGTTCCTAGACCTTTCTCACATCCAGCATGTTTCTACCACCTGTGATGTTCCCAGCTTCAGTCCCAGGGAAGATATTTAAGGCAGATTTCAAGTTGAGCATAAAGATTATCACTGACCTCTGATCCTTCCTAAATCCCAGAACCACTGCCTGACATGTGTGAAGGCCTGCATTCACAAACATACCGAGGTTAGAAAAACGTGTGTGCACACGTGTGCACATCTCAACTCATTTATCAATGCCTGACACAAACAAAACAGGTATTTCTCCCCAGGCCTTCCTACCTTGCACTTCTGCAGGATGAAGGCCGCCAGTGTGACCAGTCTCAACTTGCTGGGAACCAGCGTCACGTGCTGATCGAGAGCCTCTGGTATTGCAAAGCTGTCCAGCTCAGCACCAGCTTGTGCAACGGAGACTTTAAGAACTGCTGTGCCCTTCGGGCTAGACTGACCAAGGCTTTCATCTAGGACAGAAATACTGACTGGGTCGTGTAAACTGATATCAGCAAGCCGTGCGACACCTTGGACAAAAAGTGAAAAAGGCAAAACAGATGACATGCACATGCCATGGAACTGGTCACAAATGCACACCCACACCATCACACATTCAGGTATATTAAGAAACCTCCAATGGGTAGCACCAAGTCCCAGCCCTGGCCCAATAACCCATCTACCCCAGCATTTCTAAACTAGGACCTGTGAAGGTCATTGAAAGGGACATGAACAGATGTCCCAGAAAAAGCTCTATGGCCAAGTAAGTTATGAAAACTATGACAAAAAGGCTTCATGAGATTCTTTCATAGGGTTTACGGGCCTTCTCAGGACCTTTATTGTGTGAAGGTGCACAGTGTATCTCCAAGAGGAGGTAACACATGGCACTTCCCAAACTTTCTGAGCACAGAGTCCCACCTTATCTTCCATGCCTTCTCTCTTCTCTCTTTAAATTAACATTATTTAGAACGCACTCTGAGAACTATGGATCTGTCACATGAATGGCATCTGGCATGTGCGCACCACACGTGACGGGTAAAAGTAAACCAGACGTGAGGACACGGTAGCTGTGCCATCATTCAGACAATGGCCCACTGTATGGGTGACTCTGGTGGAGGGTGATGCAACATTCCCAAATCCTGTCCTCTCACCTACGGAAGAGAGTGAAGGATTTCCACCTCATGAGGATCGAAGACAGTGAGCTTAAAGAACACATATTTTCTAGGTCCAGTATCTCCCTAGGAGAAAGGTAGGGTGATGATGCTGAACAATGCACTTGAGTAAGAGGTCATCACTGTCAAGACAAGATGCCTGCTCTCACGGGTCCCAATCGAAATTAAAAGCCTCAAGAGACCACAGGGGGTGGGAGGCAGCATTCCCTTCCCATCCACTCTGACACAAACCCCAGGAGCACGGTTCTTCCTGTAGCAACTGTGCAGTGGTCCTGCACTCTCTCCACGCCCTGGGGACCACAGCAGTCCTCTAAGATACCCTCCTCCACCCCGTCCCCAAGGCTGAGAACCAGTGCCAGCAGACGTGCCCAGTACAGCTCGGTCCTCCCTCTTCACTCAGAACAAAGAGCACCTTTTCCACTCACCTTCTGTGAGAGTCGCCGATAGCAAGACATTCTGCCGTTTCTGGCACTCAGCATTAACCGCATTGAGTATCACTGTGATAGCCTTTTCAAAACCCAGATCCAAGATTCTGTGGTTTCAAGAGAAGGAATTTTAATCTACGTGAAGAATGAATGTAATGTGAAGCGGCTACAGAGCTGCAGTGAAGACAGCAGAAACAGCCCTTTAATGCTTCAAGACTGAGGCTTACCTGTCGGCTTCATCCAAAATCAGCCACTGTATCCGACTAAAATGAATGTTCTTTGTGGATTTTATATGATCCACCAGACGGCCAGGTGTTGAGATGAGGATATTTATTCCTTTGCGGAGTCTGTTTAAAATTATATACCAGAAATTAAAGTAAATGGGACTGGGCTGTATCGATAGAACACACAGGAAAAAGGCAAAGGACAGATTCAGGTCAAGCATCAATGTGCCACAGCCTGAAATTATGACACTTAATGACAAGTGGATACAAAGACACCTTTGAATTTTAATTTTTCTCTGACATTTCCCTTTTCTATAGAATATAATTAAGATCGAAAATCACATTAAAATCATAAAACTTTTTTTTAATATATTTTTATTTATTATTTATTTATTTATTTATTTATTTATTTGACAGAGAGAGAGAGAGACAGAGACAGAGAGAACTGAACTGGGGGAGCTCCCAGTTCAGCATATGGTTCCACATGGGCCGGGGCCGGGATTCGATCCCTGGTCCCTGCAAAGCGAGCGCTTAACCCACTGAGCCATCCCGGCTTCCCCAAAATCATAAAACTTTAAAGGAATCTTTATAATATGATGCCTTCTAACTGATATACAGATCTTTTGTAGAACATTCCAGATAAATGGTCATCGATCCTGTTCTTGAAGGCTCCTATGTCAGGGAATCTCTTATGTGAATGAGTTATTCCAGAATGTTTTATCTTATACTAAACCTTTGTTGTAACTTCCATATAATGGGCCTAGCTTTACCCAATAGACTACGTAGAATAAATTTAATTTCTGACTCCCCAAATATCCTTTATCCCATTATTCCAAGTAATAAAAGATCCCAATTTTTAGCTGAGTATCTTCTGTAGCTTCCTTTGCAGTTAAGTATGAGCAAGGGCCTATGTTCTAACAACAGGATAATGAAAATATGCAAATCCCACAAGTACCTTTAGAGGAAAGAGGTAAGATTATCTTTGTTCCTGGTGCAGAAAACTAGATGTAATGGCTGGATCTCCAGCAACTTTCTAACACTGTGAGGTAACTGTGAAAATGGAAGCCTCACTTAGTGGCACAAAAAGATAGGAGGAGTCTGGGTCCTACCACTGGAGCACAATGCCAGTCCTGGATAGGCTACCATCAGACTTCTTAAATGTGAAAATAAAACTTCCATGTTGTCTGTGCTACTGCTGTTGGCTGTGATCAATATTTACAGCTGCTTCTAACCCTAACCAAACTTTCAGCTTTCAAGTTTAAAATTTACTTCTCAGTTACAGACTAACACATAGCTGGGTGTTACTACAACACATTAAGCTATTTGCAATAAAACTGGTTTAAAAAGAATGCAGACAATTTGGGATTTACTTGTTTCAACAATTTTCTGACACCCAGTACCAGTTCTAATACAGAAGTAAGAAGCAATGCTGGGGGTGCAAAGCATTAAGTAAGCTTATGATCATGTTTTTATAAAAACAAACACCACCAACAAAAAAAACCAAAATGCCAAAAGCCAATGGACTCACAAGGCAGCCACCAAGGAGGAGGTACACTAAACAAGGGGACTGTGGATCCCAGGGGATGGAGTGAAGAAAGCAATGACTGCGTGGGAAAGAAACCCCTTGCAGGCACATCAGTACTTTTAAAATTAGCACATTGTCTAGAGGTGACCGCTCCCTGCTGACTCAATCTGTCCCTCCATGGGATGAACAAGCACAGTCTGAGACAGTCTCACTCCAGGTTTAGAAGGACCAGGTTTCACTGAATAGGAAGGCAAGACAGGCAAGTTCAAGAAGAAATTAACCACTGACAAGCCGCCCCTACCTGGCTTTTTCTGATTTTCTCTTTTCTCCTCCCATCAGCACTCCAGGCACAATCCAGGTAAATGGCTACAGAGAGACATCAGACCAAAATCAGCGCAAAGCATCTTCCTGCAAATACAGTCTGTTTCTAAGCCCAGGGGGAGGACTTGGGCTCCTGACTGTATGAGGTGCTATTGTGCATGATTCCTAGGCATTGTCACACCCATGGCCCCATCAGAAGTAACTTAAATTATAGCTAAATAATGAGCTTCCAACACAGTAAGAGAGAAATGGGAACTTTTTAAATGATTCAAGTAGCTTCTCTGCCTTTCTCCATGGATCCTTACATTTCAATAAGTCTACTGTCTTTCTCCTGTTATTTTTGGTTAAAATAAAACCCAAGCACAACCCTCCTCACTCTCACCCCTGATGAAAGGATAGATCAATTCTCCGTCTGGTTTAATGGGCTGGCCAGCGTTGGCTCTGAGGACTTCTCTCTGTCCTTTCTTAAACAAGCCCTACTTGCACTATGTTGAGCTGCTTTCCAGTCGGCCACCTTAAGGCTGCTGTACCTGCCAATGTCCGCATGTGGCTTGCTAGTGGCTGTGGTGAACAGATTATAAAACACGAAGAACCAGGAAACACTAGTAATCTTGCTAAGTTAAATTAGGTAGTTAGTAAGGTGTATATTAGTAAAAATCTAGACTGTGTCTGGGGAGAGTAGAGACAGCCAGGGAAAAGAGAGAAATTAGAATTCCTAGCTCCTTGAAAATAAAGAAAAGACTACAGTATATTGCTCTTTCCTCAAAATGAGGTCAGGGAAAAAAAGCTAAAACTGAGCTCATGGCTTGCCTTACCTTGAGAAGTTTCTGGACAGTATCAAAGCTTTGTAGAGCCAGCTGTAAATATTAAAGAGTTACAGATAATTAACACAGTCCCCTTTTATTATTTTTTAAATTTAGACAATGTAAGTTGACTAGAATCCAAACTTGGACCTCAAGTTGAGATTTAAGGGAAAAAAAATATCCTATCACAGAACTGACTCAAAAATACACCTTGCTCTTAGACTGATTCTGAAACCTGGCAGGCTGCAGACCATGGGCACAAACACCACAGCTATTTCTTGGACGTGGACAAAAATAGTGTTTTGTGCTCCCTCTGCTGGCTCAAATTCCCAGAGTGCCACACAGGGCGGTGCATCTGTGGCGCACAAAGATGGAAGAAAATGAAAGAGCGTCAACCTGAATTTGGCTCTCCTTAAAGAGAAAGAATTCATATGTATGAAGGAGCAAACCAAAACAGTGACACAAAAAGGCTAGGCTTTGGGAACTTTAAAAGTGACATGACTGGACCCTAAGAATATGCCAGGGTAGAGGGGTAGCTGAAGACTGAGAGATGGCCATTTCCCAAGTTTATTAATAAAGGAAAGAAAAACCAACAAGGCCAGTGGATGTCAGAGAAAGTGAAAATTAATGTAGGTTACAACCATTGACCACCATGAAAAAGGCCTCTACAGAATCCCCTTAGCCAAGAATATGTAGATAGTTTCCAGAGGTTTAGTATTCACAAAGCATCCTAGGGAAGCAGCAAGATTGCTGCCATAAAGATTTAAATAGCTTTGTGCCTGCTCTTTCCTTGGACTAAGCTGGGAGAGGGTACTGCAGGCTGCACAAAAAAGTCCATCTCTACAATCAATGCTCTACAAGGTGACTAGCATTTGATATAGAGAACACAGACACCTAAACCTGAAATTGCCTCTGTAGACAAATAAAATACATCAGAGATTTCCACCAAGACACAATAAAGATACCAAGAAGCTTAAATTTCAGGAACAAGTACAATTTTTGGTTCAGGAGCTTCTTTTAAAAAAAAAAGTTCCTTTTTTGGGCCTATTGCTTTTATTTTTTAATTAAGCTGGGGAAAAATACAGCATAAAAATGTGATTAAATTTCTTTCCAAAGGACAGAAATTTATAGTGTTATTAGTTTTCAAATAATAGGGAACTCCGCCGTACTTACAATTTTCAAAGAATACTTGAATTTTTCTTGTCAGGAACCAGAAGGATGGTTCCCAGGCAAAGAAAAGGGTACACTGGTTTGTGCAATAGAGAGAAAAATGGTAAAACCACTTATAAATTCAAAAGGACATCACTGAAAATACCTGCTCGAGACTGACCCCGAACATGAGGCTGCTTACCTCTCTTGTTGGCACTAGTACCAGAGCATAGGGGCCATCACTTCGCTGTGGACACAGAAGAAAACAATACCATGAACGAAGGCCCCAGGAGTCCAGATGAGCAGGACTTAAGGGCGGCCACTTGTAAGATGTCAGAAACAGTCTCAGTAAAGGGACAAGAATGCCCATTACTCTCTTTATAGGGAACATTGTTCTACAGGTTCTGGCGCAAGCACTCAGACAAGAGAAAGAAGTATGTATAAAACTAGAAAGTAGGAAGTAAATCTGTCAGTATTAGCATAATATTTTATCATAAAAAAACTTTAAAAAATCGCTTCAAAATCTATTACAAAAAAAGATAATTCAGTCAACCAGCTGAATGCAAATATATAAAAATCAATTGTAACATAGAATAAGAAAATACAAAAGGAGAAAAAAAAATCACATATAACAACAACAAAAATGATAAAAAGAATAAGCTTAACAAAAATGTACAAATTCTAAAAAAAGTACAAAATCTATATAATGAGAATTTTAAAATACCTCTGAGGGCATAAAATAAAATTTGAATGAATACAAAGATGTGTCCTATTCTTGGATAAGAAGATTTAGTATTATATATGAAGCTAATTCTCCCTAAATCAATCCATAAGTGTAATGCAATTTTAGCAAAAATGCACATATGTATGTATGCGTGTATGTGTGTGTGTATATATGCATGTAGACAATAATACTTATAGACAAGCTGATTTCAAAATTCATTTGAAAAAATATTTATTTATTTATTATTTTTTTTATTGGTTTTTGACAGAGAGAGAGAGATACAGAGACAGAGAGAGAACTGAACTGGGGGAACTCCCCAGTTCAGCATATGGGTCCACATGGGCCAGGGCCAGGATTCGATCCTTGGTCTCCAGCGCTGCAAAGTGAGTGCTTAACCCACTGAGCCATCCCGACTTCCTCATTTGAAAAAATAAATGCAAGAATAACCAAGACATTTCTGAAAAACATCCGATGTTAAAACAATTTAAATATACAGTAGTTTTAAAAAAACTGATACTGGCACACAGAGATTACAATAGCAAATAGAGTTTAGAATAGAATCAAATACACACAGAAACTTAGAAAATAAGATAAGGGTATTTTGTATCCATAAGGAAAAGATATATTATTCAAAAGTCCCTTTTAGAAAAAAATTGTTAGAAAAATTAAGTTGGAATTAAGTCGGCCTTTTAATGGATGACAGGAACATGCATTAAAACATCGATAACTTTTATTACAAAAATATTTAAAATTTCAAAATGAAATATCAAGAGTCAAATGACAACGTGGGGAAAAAATATGCCACACATAAGAAAAAGAGCCAATTTCCCTGGCTTACAAGGAAGGTCTATAATTCAATTAAATATAAAAATACCAATTCAAATAGAAAATGGAGAAGGACATAAGCAGCTAATTTATGGAGATAAGAATTCAAAATACGGTTTTTCCACATATGAGAAGATGTTCAACTTTATTCCTGAGAGAAATTCAAATTGAAATGATATTATAGTACAGTATTTCCCCCTGTCAAATGAGCAAAATTAAACAGCTGATAGTTCTGGTAAGATCGCAGGCAAATAAGAACTCTTTATACACTGTTGGTGACAGTGCAAAATGGTATCACTCCTGTAAAAGTCAATTTTGACATTATCAAATAAAAATGAAAATTCCACTTACAACAATTTCTCTAAAAGATATGCCCAGACGTGTACATGCAGAAGTTGTAAAGCATTTTTCAGAATGTAGAGTATTTATAACAGCCTTGTTTGTAGCAAAATATTGAACAAAATGAACATTCCACCAATGAGGGAGTGATTCAGTAAACAATGGTTCAAACACACAGTGGAATACTAGGCACCCATTCAAAAACAAGGCAGATAGAAATGGTGCTTACTGATAAGAAACTCTCCCCAAAGATATTAAGTGAACAAAATGCAAGGCACAGAACATCATGCATAAGAAGCAACCATTTGTGTATCAAACAAAACAAACAAAAACTTCAACAAAAGGGGTAAGAAGAACTATGCACATTCATATTTGCCTTATATGCAAAGAACATCCTTGGGAGGACATACAAGAGACTGGGGATAAAAAACTGCATCCTGACAGGAGACCTGTCCCACTGGTCTACATAGTTTTTGGTGTTCTTTAAATTTTTTTAACCACGTACATTATATCTAAAAATAATAGGGGAAGCCGGGATGGCTCAGTGGGTTAAGCGCTCACTTTGCAGCACCGGTGACAGGGGATCAAATCCTGGCCCCGGCCCATGCGGAACCATGTGCTGAACTGGGAGCTCCCCCAGTTCAGTTCTCTCTCTCGTTCTCTCTCTCTCTCTCTCTCTGTCAAAAAAAAATAAAAAAATATATATATATTTAAAAATAATAGTAATAATAGGAGAAAACAAAGTAACCTGCTGATGGCCACAAAAGCAATGGTGCCTTCCACCTCGAAAGTGATCAGACAGCAAATGAATGAAAACACTGTTAGTACAGGAGCTAAAAGCAGATTTAGCAGCAAATTCAATCACAAGTATAGTTCTCATGTTTTGCATGGGAAACATTTACCCACAAGGAGAAAAGGATTTGGAATTCAAACTAGAGCCATCTGTACTCAACCCCAACTTCGTGAGACTGTGCAGAAGCCCAGGCAAGGAACAGCAAACATGTTAGTACACCGGTACCAACGTGCCACAGTGAGACGCTCGGAGATTCTGACATTTCAAAAGGTGTTACTACACAAAGAAGAAGAAAGAAATACCAATTCCTCACGGGACAGAGTGAGTGAGGAAGGAAGGATGTGATGTTAAAAAAATCAGAGCCGAAATAACTGCAAGAGTGAAAACACAGAAAAGCAGTCTATTCTCAGTTCATCACCAAAGCACTTTAAGACTCTGTGGGGCGCCTTGAATGTGCTGCCCCCTTGATACATTTTTTTACAGGTCAAATCATTTCACAATGAACTCCAAGGTCTATAGTTAGTATAACTTGAAATAAGTGGATTAAATTTGGGCTTGGAAAACTCTTTCTACAGAATATTTCAGTCTTGAGTAGAATGTGCTGTTAATGATATTAAAAAACATCTGAGCAAACAAAAAACTATATGGCATGTTCATAATGGTTCTGACTATAAGCAATTCAAATCATGTCCCTTTAAACTAAACCACATGACGGTGTTGATGATGATGATGATAGTTAATACCTAGTAAGTAGGTTGTATTACCAGGTGCTAGAAACAAGTTCTATACCCTCCAGGTACATTAAACTCACTTACTCCTCACCCTAGGAGAAAGGAAGTCCCCTGCTGCAGGTCAAGTCACTGAGACATGGGGTTGGGGGGAACAGAGAGGGGAGGGGAGCTGACTGCTGAAAGTCACACATACTCAGACCCAGGACTGGAGCAGAGCTGCCCACTACACCGGCCACCTTAGGTCTATGATCTCATCCCTCCTGTCTCCAGTTCATGGATCTATGAAATGAGACAGATGACCTGTTCCAGCTCAGATCTTCTCAAACTCCACAACTTTGAATGAAGTAAAAAAGAAAAACCCTCTACTAGTGAGAAGTTCTCCTGGAGTACATAAACAGATGAGAGACTTCACTACAATGTCACAATAATTTACATTTATTTCTTCCTTATGTACCAAGCACAATGCTAAGTAAGCCCTTTGTATGAATTCTCTCACTGTAAAAGACCCAATGGAAAGAAAAACTGAGCCACCTCTAGGCAATTAAAGTCTCACTTATCCCCTTCAGAGAAAACCAGTATTAATAAGTATGTATCTTTCTCATCTTTTTAGGTAGAGACTATATACACACAGACTATCATTTATGAAACTAGAATCATGTTATGCATGCCGGCGAGTAAACTGCCTCTTTTCAATTAACATGGCAAGAACATTTAAGTTCACAAATACTAGGCAAAAAACATCACTTTTAATGGCTATTATATAAGGTTCTATCATTTCAATGACTGTGCTTTACTGGTTTAAAATTATTTTAATAAAGTTTAAGTAAACTTTAAACTTACTCATTTTGAAGTAATTACAGACTACAAAAAAATTGCACAAATAGCACAAAGGCTCACCTCCCCACCTCCCAGCTTCCTGACCAAATCTCAAAACCATAATACAATGATCGGAACCAGGAAGTTAACACTGGTTCAATACGGCCAATTAATCCACAGGTCTTATTCAAATTACATTGTCTGACCTATTAACATCCTTTTTCAAGATTAGGATCCAATTCAGGACCACGTTTTGCATTTGGCTATCATGTCTTTTTGTGTCTCTTAATCTGAGTTAGTTCTTCGGTATTTCTCTGTCATTTGTGACCTTAATACTTTTGAAGAGTACTGGCTAGTTGCTTTTGCAGAATGCCCTTCGATTTGGGTTTGTCTGATGTTTGCTTATGATTAATGTTATGCATTTTTGGCAAGAAAACCACAGAAGCGATGTTGCATACTCTGTGACACTTGCAGGAGGCACGTGAGGTCGCCACGCCTCAGCACAGGTGATGCCAACTCTGATCACTTGCTTAAGGAGACAGCCAGGCTTCCCCTTTGTAAAGCTATTATTCCCTTTGTGATTAAAAAGTATCTTGTGGGAAGATACTCTGAAACTATGTAAACATCTCATCTTCATCACACTTTCCTCCACTCATTTTAGCATCTGTAATGATTCTTGTTTGAAAGAGTATCAGTGTGGCACCTGCCAAACAGTGCTGTTCAATTCCCATCATTGTTACATTTATTCTTGGTTATTCTAGTATAAGGAAGGGCTTCCCCCTTCCCCCATTTATTTATTTATTTATTTATTTCATAATTTCAATTTGGACTCATGGATATTTTAATCTATGGGCTATAATCCAATACTATCTTTATTTGTCATGCAAATATCAGGTAGGTTCAATACACATCGAATTCTATATCCAAACTGAGAAAAACAGTAACCAGTTAGCTCTTCTAATCTGTGAGATGAGGAACCCATCTCACTTCCTTTTTCCAATCTCAACATTTCCTCTCCACTGAGACTAACCAGGGCTACCTTTGGGGGATTCTGGACTGGATTTTGAGATGACACTCGTGCCTATGGAATGTGTTGGTTAACTGGCTGCCTCAGAAACCAACTGTGGCTCCTTCAGCCCAGGCACTAAACTGTATGTGCTTCACAACAAAAGTTCTAAAAAATGCTAAGCGCAAGGAGGTCCAATTTTCAGACTTACTACCTGGGTGCTTATTTTCACATCTACTGTTCCTGATAAACCACTGTGTTAAGTATAATAATGTTCACCTTCTTAGTCAGAAGAGCGGGATCTCTGGAGCCACAGAGAACTGAGGTGGATGGAAATCCAGTCTCACCATTACTCGCCACATGGCCTTAGTCGGTCATTTAATGTCCCTAAACCTCCACTTTTTTTTGTGAACTCTAGTAACAGCAGTACCTACAGTTTAGTGGTGCCGAGGCAGCTAAAGATTCAAGATCACACAAAGCATTAGGCACAGTGTCAGACACATGGAGCATCTTACAAACGTCCCTACTAGACTTACTATAGTCATTGTGAAACATATTTATTCTATGTACTCTGGGCACAATCTTTAGAGGCAACATGCTTATGTAATAAATAAATTAAAAGGACATAAGGAAATAATGCTAAATGGAAACAGATTCTTTCAATCCCAGTATTACCACTGTAGTTGAGATGGATGGTTTCTTATGCACTATGAACAATACCAGAAAAACACATCTACACTCACCTGTATTTTTGGTTTCATTGCTTGAAGGGACTGGACCACAGGTATGCAATAGGCAAGAGTTTTACCTTTAAAAAAAATACAAAAGCAATTAAAATCAGAGACCCTGTCAATGCGAGAAAAGCAATGGCTGTAAAGAAAACAAGTGCTGCTACCTCTGGGCAGTACTAACTCTGGGGACAGGAACAGCGCATGTCGCACACCCAGGAGAGGTGGGAACGGAAGCCCCCTGTGTGCCACACTCTTGATTTTTCTTTGTAAATCCAGTAGGAGTCCTTCTAAAAACCCTGCAACTTCAGCTCCTCATCCGTCTGACAAGGGAGATGATGACACATTTCCCACATTACAAAGCAGTACACCCTGATGACTGTCTTCAGGAGGTGAAATGCCCTGCTGTGCTGACATGCTGAGGACCTGTCTGAAGCCCAGCCCCAGCCTCTAACGACCCAGGAGGAGCACAGCGAGGGCAGAAACTCTGGGTTTCCACCCCCCTGGACGGTGGCTGAGCTGGGGGGAATGGAGCACAGTTGACCAGCCATGAAGGGCACAAGAGGGTCACAGGAACAAATCCAGGCTGATTTGGACACAAAGAGTGTTCCACTCTGAGCTAACGACTGACATCCCATCAGCGTGTGCTCACGTCAGAACTGCCGTGGTACGAAATCTCCACATGCACTGGCGTGAGGAGGGGTGGCTCTGGCCAGATGGGGAGGTTGGCTCTGAGCACTGACAGCAGGCATGACGACTTCCTGATCAGTCCTGACCCCTCCCCCTCACTATGCAAACACAACAAAGCAGCCACCACCACAGACACTGCACTGCATGACCCACGGCATGGCTGAGGCCTGGGTACCATGGGAAGAAGGGCAGGAATTACGTGACGACTGACCTGAGCCTGTCTGGGATCTCACAAGCGCGTCTCTGCCTCCCAGCAACACAGGAATGCTTTGCTTCTGAACACTTGGGCAGTCCAACAGAAAGAACACGTGGTTATCCACAGCATCCTGCCCTCAACTGTCACAGGCAGAGATGCAGGACACACAGAATGCAGTCACCCCACGCTCTGATGCTTATCAACTGACACCTTAGATGTTACCTAAATATTCCAGTGAAGGTGCTAAGAAACTGGACGATTAGAAGAATAAAACCTCAGTTAAATTTCTGGAACTTAGCTGGAAATGTTGAGGCAAGCCAGAGATTGGCCATTCTATTATACTAATTAAAAACCAAAACGGGTCCAGCATGACGACCTGGAGCTACCGTGCAAGTATGAATAGATCACATGCTCTCCTGCCTCCTCCTGTAACAGGGAATATGAAACGCAAGCACTGTGCAAAGGTTCCCACGCAGAAGCATAAGAGGAAGCTGTGAGCCACCCAAACAGCCAGGAATTGCTGTTCACTCCTCAGAAAATCAAGATGTAGCTATATTAGGGACACAGTAGGATATATGTCCACATATGCATGTAACAACTAACAACAAAAAGGGTACAGAAATAGCTAAAATTTGGTTGACAAAACTGAGTAAAAAAATATGGTGAGGGGGGCTTATATTACTCTTCTGTATTTTTATGTTTACTTGTACGTTAAACGTGATTATTACTAAAAAGCAAAGAAACATTCATACTCAAAGAAGGGGAGCTCACCTCTGCTCCACACCTTTTACTGTTTCTATTTTCCAGGAGTCATCATTATTAACAAAGATTAAAAAATTTTTTTCAGTATCCCATGACATCCAACCAAATATTAATATTTACCCTTGTCTTTTGGGTATACTCTAATCCTTACTACTAAGAAATGACAGGATAAAGTCTACGTTTTGGACAAATTATTTTCAGGAAAGTATGGACAACAGTGGGATCTCAACACAGACCGTCTTCTGGACCAGAGATCACTTATTCAGAGCTGAGAGCAGAACTGGGTGGCACCCGGTCTCTCTATTTAACCAGTGGGGAAACCAGGTGGCTGAGTGATATGTCAAGTCCTTGGCAGTCAACAGTCTAGCATTGTCTCAAACACTAAGACACAAAGTGGTTCTGTCCTCCAGACAACTCAGGTTTCAACAATTCTACCCTTTACATCCTAAGAAAATCAGGACTGGCCTGGAACTCTTACCTGGTCATACTAGACATGTTTAAGACCGTATTTACTGTGGAAATCTAAAAGAGAAGAAAATAAATATTTTTCTTTAACTGTCAACTTTTGGTACAAAGATATTTAAGGCAAATAAGGATGCAAGGAAAAAAAAAAGAAAAGAAAGAAAATACTGGGATAAAACTGATTATTATGATCACATTAAATTCCTCCAGCCCAATGGTTCTCAACTGAGGGTGGTTCTGCCCTGCCCCGTCTTTCCCCCCATCCCCCCCCCCCCAGTCCCCCACTGGCAATGGCTGGAGAAATTTTTGGTTGTTAGAACTGTGGGAGGGGATGCTACCAGCATCAAGTGAGTAGAGGCTCAGGGTACTGCTAACATCCCATAATTGTAGGACAGTCCCCATAACAGAGTTAGCCATCCCCAAATATCCACAGTACCGAGCCTGAGAAATGCTGCTCAGACCTGGAAGTGAGAAAACAGGCACATGTAACCCTTGAAGGAGGAGGAGAGCCATGACCACACAGCGCAGCAAACCCAGGCTCCCTAACAGTTCCTCTATTTATCTCTTCTTACCCACAAGTAAGCCTGGAAAACTCTTTCATGGCTAAAAAAAAATACAATGTTCATTTGTTTATTAAAAAATGCATGCTAAAATAGCCTCTCCTTCCTTCAGTTCTTCGTAACTACAGACTTCCCGTAACAGCAAGATGCCACCTCAGTTCCTGTTCCTACGGTCACTGAGAGAGCTGCCACCCACAACAGCCTCAATGTCATACCAACCCAGTCACGAGGAGCATAATAAGTGGACCCCAGTCCTAAACTGAATCAGGGAAGCAAAGTCGTAAGTTCTTTAAAGAAAGCGGGGGGGGGGGGTCAAGGCACGGTGGACAATAGTGTGAGCTCGCTGGAACTGTGTGTGCTAGAGGAGCAGCTCAGCAATCTGACCTCCCTCAGGAACGTGGAGCAGAAATACCATTCTTTGGTTTTTCTCCCCTAAGAACTGTCATTTCACAGATATTCTGTAGGAATGGACACATCCAAAGCATGGACCGCACAGATCACTAAGATACTTACTAAATGTGGATGGAGGTCCAGGGTGTGAAAAGCATCGGAAGAAAACACTTCCTCTTGTACCTGCTGTACCGCAGCTCTGCAAAGATGAGCAAAACCCCAGGCATCAGTTTCAATACACAAAGGAAAAGGCAGAGCACATTCCGCTCCTTCCATTCCTCAGGTGCGTTGGACCTGGGCATACCTGCGGAGTTCTGGAATTTCAGGGTTGTTTTTAAACAACGACGAAGTCTTCACGCCCAGTTTCCGTTCTGGGTTTCTAGCACTCGCACTAGCTGAAGACTTCTTCGGAGAAAACACCTTCCATGCTGTCCCTGTAAAAGTCCTCTGTATTTCTGGAGCGGCAGTTTTCTTGGCAGTCCTCCGCTTCGCTGGGGGACCCTCACTGGACACCGGGTGTTTCCTTTTGGTGGCCTGCGCATGCTACATCGCATCCCAGAGGAGAGAGCAAGCAGAGATGCATCAGTCCATGAAGACAGAGCTCAGAGTGAAGACTGACTGCCCACAGAATTGCATCTCCCTGCAGAGATCATTATGCCCCATATGTTAAGCAACAGTTTAGGGTCTGCAATCAGATTCTTTGACTTGGCTTTTTTTCTCCAAAAGGAAACAAAATCCACAAAATCTCAGCTCACTCATCTACTAGACTTCACCCTCCATCTTAACAGTCAACGCAACCAAGATGAGGGTGAGGATCAAGAAGGGGGAAACATTTGGGGGGCTGAACATTAACAAATGGAGTCTGTTTTAAGAGAAGAGAGAACCCACTTGTGAAGTGTGCATGCTACTACGTTGGTCCATAACCCTAAGAATCCTTTCACACCAGAAGAAAGGCGTGGGGAATCTTTTCTCTCTACCAACAAAGCCAGTGGGTGACTGCACACGGGATGCTGCATCCCAGTTTTTGCCCAGGAAGATGAAACCCTCATTACTGCTCCACCTGAGAGTGCTTGGATTGCTGTCACTCTCGCCCCTCAAGCTGCTCCCCCAGATTCAGATGGCTTGGAGACAATTCCTGCTCGTGGTTTCCATTCCAAATGAGAATTCTGCTCCATCCATCACTTCTATCACAATTACTTCCAACTTTCCTCGCCTTTCAATTCCCCATCTGATCATCAATTACAGGCTACAACACTAGATATTTCCTTGCCTGTTGCTTCTTATTTCCATAACATAAATGTGGTTAAGAACATGATATCCTAACTTCCCCTCAGAGAAGAAATATCCAATTCCTCTATTTTCTTTGGCCTTCTCTTCCAATTTACACATGAATACAAAAGCATCCTGTGAGTAGCCAGTGCTTGTTACTCTGGAGTTCTGGATTCTCTGGGATTGTTATTTTCCTCTTAGCTTGAAATGATGACTTTCATATACACATCAGCTTGTTTTAGCCATCACTGTCAGTTTCAGATAATCTAACAATAACAACAGTACTTTGTTCCTAGCAACCATAAGGACTCAATTTCAAATAATATAAATAGCAAGTACTGATTGCTTCATTTTACAAATTTATTTTTACAAAGTCCCAAGTTCATGAATTTTCAGAATAAATAAAGAAATGAAGTCAAATTTCTGGTCTGTTGAATCACTTGAAAGGCAGAATGAAATGTGCAGATTTTACCTGATTCATAGAATCGGACTCTCGGAGCAGAAAAAGGCCAAAGGCCACTCCCATCATGTAGACCTCCTACTACAGGCTCCCTGACAGATGGCTGGGCAGTTTCCGCCTGCACTGTTCTCCATCACTCAGGTAGACCAAAGCCTAGGGGTTTAGAAGCTATTTCTGACATCCAGGCAAGATCTGCCACCCTGAACATCTACTTACAAGTCTGAGGTTTGCTTTCTGCAGCAACATAGAACAAGCTTACTTCCGCTGCCCATAACATTCCCTCATACATCATATGATGCCTTTTATCCTTCTCCTTTGGACTAAATATTCCAAACTGGACAAACTTTTGACCCCTATCATCATGGTCACCCTTTATTTCCACACCAACTTCTCTAAAAGCAAGTATTGAGAGTTAAGTATAGTAGTAAGACAGGCTTGCCATTGCTCTTTTCAAAAATCTGTAATTTGATCTACAGGGACCTCTAGAATCTGGCCTCTGCCCATCTCACCAGTCTCAGCCGTACCCCCAGCTACCCTGCCTTCTTTAGTTCCTGGAATGTACCATGCTCCTTTCCTCCTCAGGGCCTTTGCACATGCCATTCGCATACCCATGTCTCCAACCCTCCCTTTAGCTGGCAAACACATGCTCATCCTTCAGTTCTAGGCCCACCGGAGCCACCGAGGAGCCGTTCCTGACCTCTTCTCTCCATGCAGTCATCGCCCGCATTGGTGCATGTCTGGCACAAAGTAAGTGCTCAATAAATACTTGTAAGACGAGTGAATGGGGATGCCAGGATAGCTCAACAGGTTGAGCGCTTGCCTTCCAACTGCGAGGTCCGGAGATCGAATCCTGGCCCCGGCCCATGCAAACCCATATGCCAAACTGTGGTGCAACTGGTAACCCCTGGGATGGTGGCAAAGGTTCTTGCCTCCCACATGGGACCTGGGACCCCCACCTCCACCCCCCCTCCCCCGTTCAGTTCTCGCCCCACGTGGCCCCATAGTCACCTGCGTGGAATGAAACTATGTCACAACTAATGATGTACAACTATGGAAATTATTCTGGGCCCTCCCCCCTTCTCTCTCTCTATCTGTCTCTCACCTTCTCTCAAACAATAAAATAAATCTATTTTTAAAAAGATTAACGAATGACACACAATGGAATTATTCTTTTCTACAATCTGGACACTATTCTACTACTTGTTAGCTTCCTCACCCCACCCCCAGCATCCACAATGTATTAATTTTAGAAAACTAACCACTTAGCGGCTGTCAAGTAGCTTGGTCCTGAAGATACAAAGCTAGAAGATTAGCCAAGTCCTTTAAGAAGTCACAGAGCGGAAGAGACAAAAGTATAAAACTACAAATCCAAACCTACGTCTCTACTACAGAAGAGGTATGTACAAAGAGTTATGAGAGCACAAAATAGTGAGAAAAAATTACCACAACCTACGGCAAGGGGAGGGAAGGAAGACCAGGGGAGACAGGAATGCTTCATGAGGTAGCATTTGGGCAGAGGGGAACAAGTACATATCTGGATCTACTACAAATTAGCTGTGCAATATGAAGCAAGTCACTTTGCTCAGCGCCTCTGCTGCTGTCCGGTGAAATGATGGCACTGTAGCAGATGACCTCTGAGGCCCATATCGCCCTAAGAGTCTAGGTCCTATCTTTGATGTGAACACACATACTGAGTAGTAGTTATTACGCAAGGTTGTAAGTACCTACATGAATTATCTCATTTATCAACAGAGGTACTGGCATCACCCCATTTAAGCTAGGAACACAGATGAGGAGCTGTGAGGTAATCTGTCCCAGGATCACTGAGGGACCCAGGCTTTGCCCAGGCATTGATTCCATAGCATGGGTTCCTGACAATAACGCTACAATACTCATTTGTGAATTGTATCCTGTTTGGTTAGAAAACACCATGAATAATTTGACCCTATTTTGTTTTGGCTTCTAGAAGGATATACACTAAAATGTTAACCAGAATTATAGGTGTTTTTTCTAAGTCTACTTCCTAAATTTCCTACAATAAATTTGTATTAATACTCAGAAAACATTTTTAGGAAAAATAAATTCTGTGCAGTGTGAGGTATGGCATAATTTAAGCTATCAAAGTCTTTCCAAATCCAGCATATTAACTACCTAACCCAAGTTCAGGCTACTGGCAAATATGATCAGTATATCCATAATTTTCATTCAAGACACAAATGAAAACGTAGATGCAGGCACACTGCAGACACTTGTCATCACCTCATTAATACCCCTTTGACACAACAGTTCAAGCAATCATAAAACCAGCTACCCTGTTTATGTATTCAACTCATTCAACAGTGTTAGTAAATACTTCCCAGGTGGCAGTTACAAGGCAAGTTCATGGCACAAGCACCCCACTGACTTCCTGGTGTAGCAGTTTCATTACACACAATACAGCCAATATGAATTTATTTATTTTTTGTCATTGGCATTTACTAAGTGCCTTGATGGGCCAGGAAATAGATAGTCTTTATGTATATTGCCTCACTTAATCTGTATAATGACCTTAGAAGTAGAAATTATTGTTCTTATTTTTGGGCTAGAAAAAGTAAGGATCAGAGAAATGAAGTAACTTCCTCAAAGTCACAGGGCTAGCATGTTGCTGCTGGCATCTAACCCCAGGTCTGTCTGACTCCAAATCCCAGTGGATCTTCTGCACTTCTCTTTCCCCCTCCTGCAGAGATGCAACTCAACCACTGGCTAGCTAAAAAAAACTCCTTACTCCCAAGCCTCTAAATCCTAAAGCCTGTCACAAATCAGACAATTAATCAATCAATCACCAAAGAGAATCCAGACACTTAGTGTTAGGTTACATGAACTGAAGGAATTTAGCTTCAACATACTGGCTGAACTGCACTTTGTCCATTGATTTTCCAATGGAATTATCTGTTGCCTTTTCAAGAACACACAGAGACCGAGAGAGACAGATAGAGAAACTTCCTTGACAGGAATGCATCCTTCCTGGTTTGTGTAGGTAAAGTGATTGCACAGCAGACGCTCTGCCTGTGGTCCTCCCCTGTGGTCCTCCCCTTTTCTAGGAGATAAGTCCCTCATCCTAGAAACCAGTTTCCAGCTCTGGCTTGCGTTAAGTTTAAGTCATCTTTCCCCTCCCTAGTGAGGAAATTATATTGATGAGTTGTTTTCTTCTTCCCCTCCACTGCACATAGGTAAAAATCTATGCCATTTATAAAAGCTCTTAAAATAACTTTCTAGGCTCTGGTCCTCATTCCCGAAACAAGCGACCCTCTTAAAGCCGAGGAAACGCCGGCTGAGAGGAGGGACGTGGCAGGTCCGCGACAGCGCTGGGGCGCGCGCGCGGGCGGCGCCTAGTCTGCGGGGCACAGCCTCCCATCCCTTCCCGCCGCGCTTCCAGGCGCCCCGCTCCCCCCCGAGAACCTCCCCGTGGGGCGGCGTGCGCTCCCCCCGAGAACCTCCCCGTGGG
>PVKE010020399.1:0-27549 GCA_004027555.1 Craseonycteris thonglongyai | reverse complement strand
TACAAGTCCACATCACATCATCCATGCATCGCATTATGTGCCCAGCTCCCAGAATCAGGTCCCCTTCCATCACCATATATCCGGTGCCCACTCCCACCTCCCCCCACAATTCTCCCACCCCCCTCCTCCCCCCTCTCCAGGTAACCACCAAACTATTGAGTGTGTCCATAATGCTGGTGCCCTCTTCCACCTCCCCTTCCTCTCTCCTTCTCCCCTCCTCCCCTTCCCTCAGGCATCCACTCCCCACCCTCTCTTAAGGTACCCTCTTTGAACTCTCATCATTGATGGGTGTAGACTGCCCACCTCATCCCTACCTCTCTTTCAACTGAATATTTTGTTGCCTCACCTTCGTGAATTCCGCCACCCTCTCCATCCCTTTTCCCTTTCGCCACCCCAGTCGGGATTGTGACTAACGTCTCCCAGCTATGAATTTTAGTGGGACCATCTCCAGACTCTTCCCAGCTTTCTTATTGGCCCTTTTGATCACCATTTTGTGATGATCTATCGTCAGGAACTAGTTCACTGCCGCCTGGAGAACAGGAGACACGTAGGTGCAAGGATTGGTGAATGAACTCATAAACCAATGAGTAAGGAGCAAGTGCATGCATAAACCGATGGATATTAGGAAAAGCTACCTCCCTGGCTAATAATGGCACAGAGGACACTCAGATTCCTCTCAAAACCACCATGACACAGACCAGGTTCAATCCGTTCCTTGAAAAATTCTGCCTGTATTCCAATATGAGGTCTGACTTCCTAAGGCTGCTGGCTTCATGGGGAAGTGTGGAGTGGGGGAAGGGCTGTGCTCTGTTCCTAACGTGGGGGTGGGGGGACCTCCCCTCAGCCACAGAAGATGGCCGATGCGGGAGGACCCAAAGCATTAATGATAAGAGAAGCTAGTCCCCTGGCAAAATCCTCCACCCTTCCCATCTTTTTCTCTCTTTTTCTTGGCCTTCTCTCTGTGGCCAGGGACCTTAAAACCTAAAGGCTGAAAAGCTCATCACCCGATAGACTTGTAAGAAAATAAGATAGTGCAATAATGAATTCTCCAGCAAAGGCAGGAACAGGGGGAAGGAATCTTTCCTGCACAGGATTGAACTAGAACCGGGCCGTTTTCCAGCTGCATGAACAATAAGAAGGCTTTGTGTGGGTTTCCAGACGTGTAAATCAAAAAGGATACTTCAAGACCAACATGGAAAGTGAAACAGTTTTTTTACCACTGACCCTCCACCTGCATTCCAAAACCGGCTTTAAAGCTAAGAAGCTCTAATCCCTCCACCAAACAGAGGGAGGTAACACAAATTGGATTTTAAAAGACCTCAGGAAATGAGATTGTCAATAGGTCTGGACACAGCACTAGTCACAGGGCTAGGAAACTTTAAAATGAGATGAAAAAGAAGAGGCAAAAAATTATCCACAGAACATGTACAAAACAGGAAGCTGGAACGAGCTGAATTGCCTCCCCAGTTTCTGCCCCCCTTCGTGAGTGCTTTCACTGCCCAGTCCCGGGCTCCAGGAGCTGCCAATGACATGGACGGAAATGCAGCGCTTCTGCTGGTGAATTTCAACTCTAAATCATATTAGTGTAAGTGACAGGGACTCTGCTTCTGATTTGACTCACAGGAGCCAATTGTTTTATTAACAATTTGGGTAAATATGCTGAAACCAATATGTTCTGCCAGGTGCTGGGCAAATTTAGCCCAGGGTGGAATGGGGCCGGCACAAAACCGTGTCCCAGGTGGAAGACGCTGAGTTACAAATTAGTGCAATTGGAACAGAAAAGGTTTGACCAAGGGAATGCTTGAAGAGATCAAAGGAAAAGCAGAGGGGAAATCGGATACAAGCATGCTGGTTCATTACACATCAAAAGATATTTAATTATTTTACTCCTGGTTTGTCTGTTTCTCCCAGAATTGGGCTAATGCTTGCACTCTTCCACTTTGGCCCTAAATTTCCCCAAATTATAAGAAAGCTCTGTCTCACAATGATGTCTTGAGTACCAAGAAATTTGTCTGCATGCTTATTAATCTGGGATTAGGCATGAAATTACAAGAATATTCAAAAGCAGAACCCTGGTTTGGAGAGGGGGGGTGGTATTTGTTTGTTTGTATTTTTATTTATTTTATTGTTTGACAGCGAGAAGGGAGAAGGCCTAGAGCAGTCTCCATAGTTGCACATCATTCGTTTTTTAAATAGTTTCATTACACAGGTGGGTGCAGGGTGCACAGGGCAAGAACCAGGCAGGGGGCTTCCCACATGGGAGGCACTGCCTGCGAGCCAGGGACCTCTCACAAGGGAAGCCCACCCCAGCAAGAACCAAACTGGAGTAGGGAGCACATTCCAGTTCACTATATGGGTCTGCGTGGGCCAGGGCCAGGACCAGGATTCAATCCTCAGACACCAGTAGCTGCAATGCTAGTGCTCAACCAGCTGAGCCATCCAGGCTTCCCTTGTCTTTGTTTGTTTGTTTGTTTTAAAATGTATTTATACTATTTACACATGAGTTTCATCAAACACAAATAGGATGCCATCAATTCTCTGTATTACTATTTATTTATTTATCTATTTATTATTTCCCTGGTGAAACATTGACTTGAGTGGAGCCATTTAAAATAGAGTCAGAGCATTCATTCCAGAGAAACTGTTTGCACATCTTGCTCCTTGAACCTATTGTTTGAACTGGGTAAAATAACCTTTGGACTGGGCCAAAGAAACGTGGTCTTATAGTTGCTTGTAAAGCTAACAGGAAAGTAGACATCTAGGGAAAGCTGGGATGGCTCAGCGGGTAAAGCGCTCACTTTGAAGCCCCGAGGACCGAGGATTGAATCCAGGCCCCAGCCCATGTGGACCCACATGCTGAACTGGGGTGTGCCCCCAGTTCAGTTCTTGCCGGGACCTATGTGGGAGGCTCCCAGCCCAGTTCCTGCTCTGTGCAGCCCTCTGCCCGCCTGTGGAGTGAAACTATATGGAAAACTAATGTCAACTATGGAGACAGCTCTGGGCCCTCCCCCTTCTCTCTGTCTCTCTCTGTCTCTGTTTCTCTCTGTCAAAAATCAATAAAATAAATCTCTAAAAAAAGAAAAAAAGAAAGTAGACATCTTGACCACAAGGACTATTGCTAATGGACCTTGCTTCTGAAGATAGAATTAGTAACCAGCCATGTATAGCTAAAGAGAAACTCAAGTTTGTTAACACCAATAGAAATGCCTTTTTTCTATTATGTAATTATTTTCCTTTTTTCCTCATAAAAACTCCTTGCCTTCATTCACCCTGAAATCAGGACCCAGTCTGTACCTCAGAACTGTAATTTTGTGATAAAAAATAAATGCTTATTGCCTCTGACTTTGACTTTTTATTTTTAGGTTAAGACCAAAAAGTGGAACTGAATCTACCAGTGCCTTGATCTTGGACTTCATAGCCTCCCGAACGGTGAGAGATACGTTTCTGGTGTCTATCAGCCATCTAGTCTATGGTGTTTTCGTTAAAGCAGCCAGAATGAACTAAGACAGGGAGAGAAGGTCAGAGTATAAGCAGAGAGGTCAGTTAGAAGGCAGTGGCAGAAGTACCAGTGAGGACTGCTAACCAGCTCAGACCATAACTGACATGAAAAGAGGTCATGAGGATGGAACTTGGAGATGGAGTTGACAAGGAGTGCTGTTGGAGTGAATGCTGGGCATTTGGGGGGAAAGGAAGTAATAATGACCTTCACCTAAGTACATAATATGTCCAGGAGACTACGTAGGTTGGATGCCTTAAGCATAGTATGAAGCCATCACAACTAGTGACACAAGTATTCCCCAGCTCATCATCCTCTCATTTTTTTAATTTCTACCATATATTTGTATGATGTACATAGTATGTTAATATTATAGTATATATATGAATTCAGTTAAGCCTACATTGAGAGCGAATGCTCAAATGTTTTTATTGACACTTGCTCAATTAGAATGTTTCAGAAACCGCTGCACAGTGCAAGACTTCCAGCTCGATACTGATCCTCTCTGGGACTCAATTTGATTGTCTATAAAATAAGGAGCAGGAAAGTAAAGCCGAATATTTCTTACACCCTTCCCTACTCTGGTATTCCACAAGTCGATCTTATTATGTCTAAAAAGTAATTTCACCAAATAGATGTTTTTTAATGCAAGTTAATAAATAGAACAGAGAGTGCCAAGGACGAGGTACACCCTGGGCTAGCAGCTTTCATATATAACTCATCCAATCGCAGCAGACCCTTGAGGGACACATTGTTGTTCCCATTTTCCAGCTGAGGACACAGGAGTCACATATCTAAATAAATGTAGGACAAGAAAATGGACTCAGAGAGGTCACATTGTGGAGGCATTGGAAATTTAAAACCAAAATCTTGCTAATTGCAAACTTCTCTCCACTCTAATACATTAACATTCTGAACCAAACACTTGTTTGGTTTTTTCCTGACTTTTATGTTTATTTATAAGAAATGCTTATATTATTTTCCTTTGGAGGTGCCAGAGCTCATGCCAACTATCACTGTTAATTCTATGTTCCCAGTTTCTAGTACAGTGCCTGGAACGTGGTGGCACTCCTTAAATGCTTGTGGAAGACAGACTGACTGGCTGGTTGAATGACTGCCTGCCTGACAGACTGACAAACTGAAGGACTGACAGACTGACTGAGTCACATGGTAGAACACATTCCATGCCAACTAAAAAGCTACTCTTGTGAACAAACTCTCCTACTCTGAATTTTGATTTTGCCATAAAAAACTAAATCCAATACAAGTCTTCCTTCAGATCTATATTGCGCTGAATACAGAACCAAAATGTGCATTTAAATCACTTATATCTAACTTTTTATGATGCCATTGAGGATGGTGTTCTTTTTGCATTTGCAGTTAAAGGGTAGAACAGATGGTGGAAGTTTAGTTTCAAGTGATGGGCCCATTAAAATAACTGATGCTGTGGAGTGATTGTTCACTCTAATGGCTCCATTCATTATATCTGAGTTTTCATGCTCCAGAATATTTGGGAAGGGAGTAAGCCTTCAGAACATGTTTGCTACATCAGGAGATTCCCTGGATTAAGACAGCAGACCCACCAGCTCTAGCCTTGGAGGTGAATGCTTGCCCGAGGCCTCTCCCACCACAGGACGTCTGTTTCATGGAGCTGCCGCCTTGTAAAGAACCTTTCTAAAAAGAGGCCGGAGGTAAGAAAGAAGGTTCAGGGAAACAGGGGTCCACCTCCCTTAAACCATATTTTTCCCCTCCTTTTCTGTTTTCTTTGAGGATGGGTTTGTCTAAAGAATTTAAGAGTTACCAAAAAAAAAAAAAAAAATCCTGTAGAGACAGGATGAAAGAGGACAAATTACAAATGTCAGGCCAGCATCCAGGAGAGAAGAGGCTGAGAACCAACTGCCAGAGCTCCTTGTCACAGGTCTAACAACCAGGAGCTCCCACCGGGAGATGGGGTACATCAACCCCTTTCTATCTACTGTCCTACCTCACATTCGCCTCAGTTTGATTGGCCAAATGGTAGTATGGAACACGTCACCCGGATGATTGTGACAGCTTCTCTTCAATTCTGACACTATATCCTGAATCAACATTTTTAAAAAGTAAAGTTATCACACTGTAAATCTCTTTAATGCCCTTCCTTTCCCTCAGGACAATACCTAAACCAAACCTCCCTGGGTTTAACTGTCACCAAATTCATCCAGTCATCAACCTTTCTAACCACACTAAGTTTCTTGAAGTTTCCTATAGATGCCTTGGCTTTTCCTGACTCCAAGCCTGTACCTGGCACCTCTCTCGGAAATCATCTTCCTCCAGTTTTTCAGGGTATAAACTCTTGTTCCTCTTTCAGGCCCTGTAGGATACCTCCTTTCTTCCAGCAAGTCCTCTCTACCTTCCAAATTTGAATAGATGCCTTCTTATGATGCTCCTGTCAGCACCTGTCCTTTCCCATCATAGCGTTATCATCCTGTGCTGTAATAGCAAGTTTCCTTCTCTGTTTCCTGCCAGTAGATTTTGAGCATCATGAGACACAGGTGCTGTGTCTTATTCACCAATGTGTCCCCAGCACCCCACACCTTGCCTGGAACACAGAACATTCAATAAATATCTAGTGAATATTATTGAAAACCAGACCCCCACATTCTGAGCCCTGCCTACTAGACTCTCTTGTCTGTGGCAGAAGATTAAAAACATGGCAGAAGAAGATTTATTAATGACAACCTAATGAGCTAACCAGTGAGTATCATTAAATAAGCAGTATTTATCCCTATGACCTGAAAAGTGTCTATTTTGATGAAAGATGTGCCAGGTTTCCTACCATTAATGCCAAATTATTTCTTAATTAACTCACAGGTCCTGTCAATAGCAAAGTCCAGTGTTGGTTAGAAATGAGGATTCAGAAAGAAGAAGTGCTTCCTCCAGGATTTTAAAACTATGATGTAGCTATTTCATAATCAAGGCAATCTTTGAATAAGTTTTACGTAATGTTTAATCTGTTGTTAATCCTATTCAGTGTGCTTTTCATCTCAGACATTTTCATTTTTCATCCCTAAAATTTTGATTTGGGTCTATTTAAAATCTCTTCTATGTCTCTACTTCACATGTTCAGTCTTTTCTCTAGCTTCTTAATCATGGAACACAGATACAATAACCTTTCAGGTTTTATCTGCTAATTCTATTATCTGTGTTATTTCTGGTTTTGTTTTAATTGATTGATATTTCTCCTAATTCTGGGCCATATTCTCTTGCTTCTTTGAGTACCTGATAATTTTTGATTGAGTGACAAATAGGGTAAGTTCTTCCCACCACTGATGCAAACCCTTATTAGCGAATGCCCTGTGAATTACGAAATGTTCCACTTTGGCTATTGGGAACAGGTACCATTTCCATCCCCATATATGAATAAGCTCTGGCCACTGTTCTCTCTCATTCTTTAGGTGCCTCTTTCTCTGGTCTTGAATGGTTTCCTCAAAGGCAAGCTTGACGACTCTGGGAAGCCAGGCTGCAAACCTGAACACAGACTAAAAACTTTAATTATTTTCGTGTTCACTGGTAATCTAAAATTTCCTGATGGTGTGTCTTGCTCTGGGTCTCTGTTTATTCACTGGTGGGGATTGGGGGTGGGGGGGCAGGTTCAATCTGAAAGGTTATTCATTCTCTTCTGAGAAACTTCTCTGTAATATTTATTTGATAATTTCCGCTCAAATATTCTTTTCTTTATTCTTTCTGAAATTCCCATTAGTTGGATATTAGATGCCCTTAGATTTGTCCTCTAATTTTTCTTATCTCTTCTATTATAATGCTCACAGCTTTGATTTTAGCTCCAATTTTTGAAAGAGTTACTTGACATTTCTACCAACCTTTCTATTTAATTTTTCATTTCAGTTGTAATATTTTTAAAAACAAAGAGTTATTTCTTTCTTATTGCTTTGCTATGTCATTTTGTTCTTTTTCATGAATTTGATATCTTGCCTCATGTCCTAACAATGTTAACAATACAATATTTAAATATTCTTTTGTTCTCTCTATTATCTTTCTTCTCGGGTTCTTTTTCTCTGTTTTTTATCTGTCTCTCTTGTTGGCATCTTTCTGAAATTTTTTAAGTATTGAGTGATCCTCTGTATCTGAGAAGGAGGCACTAAAACACGAGTGGAGGCTCTGGGTCAGCAAGCCTTACCGAGGTCACCTGGAGGCATGTTTGGGATTTTCACTGTTTGGGATTTCCATGAGGTCAGGCGTTGAATCTGTAGCAGTTTTCTTTTGAGCAATTGCATTTTTCCAAAGAAGAGCCTTGTGATCCCTGTGTGTGTTGTTGATGATGGGATAAGAATGAGGAACCCCAGCCGATGAAAATCTGAAAGCGCGTCAGGGAGCTGGGAGTGGGGGCAGGTGCAGTGTCTCATCATGTAGTCTACAGACTCTCACTTGACACCTCTGATTTCAACCTGACGTCCCTCACTGGTGTCTTCAAGTCCTGGGACTCACCTTCTAGTCCCATGGAGGCAGGAGGGAGAGGTGGCGGAGTCTGAGGTCTAGTCTCTGTCAGACATTCATTCAGTTCTTGTGTTTTCTGTCCTGGTCCTCACCTGAGCCTTCAGCAATTCATAGGTTCTGAGTCCCCACATTTTCTTGGGTTCTGTAGGGTAAATGCAGACTCCAGTGAGGTTGGCTAAGTATGACTTGGGGACCTAGATGGCCACAGATGAATAGAATGTTCATATTCAAAGGAAAACCCTGAACAAAGGCCAGTGAGTAGAGTTCATTAGATGAGAGGGAGAAGGAATAGTATAATAAAAGAGGGGTTGGAATGAAAGACAGGAGTTCTATAATGTAGAGTTAGCGAGGCCATTGAATGGGGCTTGGTTTCAGGATACTGAATATCTGACTTCTATTTTTACTTTTCCTGTTTAGAAAAAAATAAAGTGCAGTTCATTTGCCAAATTCATTGAATTTTACATAAACATCCTCTTTGAGGCTGAAGCAAATATGACTGGTTTGCAATGTGAAAATAAAATATAAAAACTGTTCTTGGAGTTATTTCTCAACAGAACATGTCTCTAATCCTAATGTAACAGAAATTATATGATCAGTATTTAATAATGTGGGAATTCCAGTTAGTAGTGTAATTCGCAAGTTATCCCGGGGTAAACAGCGCAACCATAAGCACCACCAGCGAGTATTCTTGGGGAAAACAAGCAAATGGCTAAGAGCTGCTGTCTGCTGTTAGGAAACGGCAAGAAAAGTTCATAAGAGGAAGCAGAGAGACCAATTGAGATGATGTAAAAGACGGAGGCCTGGACTCGCCGGCTGGGAGTGGGGAAGGAGAGAAACGTTAGATCAGAGATGTGTGTTGGAGGTAAAATTGCTGACGGACTGGATAAGGAAGTTGAGCAAAAAGGAGGAATGAGGGATGAGGGCTAGGTTACTGTCTTGGATTGATGAGGGATTGTGGTAGCATATGATGAGCAGGTAATGGCAGGTTGGGGGACAGCGTGGAGGTCAAGGAGGGTTTCGATTTGTCCTGATCCTGGGACTGGGACATGCTGGCACAGAAGACCAGGCATTGTCTTCCTTGAGCAGATTGCCACAGAAGGCCAGGTCAGCCTTCCGCTTACTTTGCACAGAGTGAGAGACGCGCAGCCGAGGGCTCCGTGAAGCCTAATGGTCTGGAAACCAGCGAGACCTAAATGAACATATACCCCACGCTCCTCTGGGTCACAGAACCATCGCCCACGCCAGCGTCTGACCGCTTGCCTCACGTTTCTCATGCCATTTCCAGGATGCCTTCCATCTCAGTTCAGAGCTACCCTTTTATTCAGCTGGACTTTTCAATTCAACCCAATTTTAACCCCAATGTTCAAGTTATTTTTTTCCCATTATGCCCATAAATGGAGGCAAATTATACCATCTTGTATAAATGCAATGTTCTGTCTTCTCTTTTCTCATTTTAGGTGACAATCTTCCTCCTTCCTTTTTTATTAACAACACCCCCCTCCCTGCGCCCCGCTGAGTTCTCACCATCAGCCCTTTCTGTTCCTCATCTCCTGTGCTCCCTCCTGCAGAGATGTTTCCCTACATAATCAAATTATAGGTCACATTCATCAAAGAGCTAGCACTTGGGTACATTTCCTATGAACAGTTACACAAATGCAGCAAGTAGCCCATTCTTTGTTTCAGTGAGAGCACTGGTAAGCAGTCATGTGCTTTGATAACGAAAAGTGAAGTAAGGAATCGAGCTGAAAAGTATGCCAAATGCCTGGTTAAACTGAAAAGCTGTGCAAATGTACATTGTTGTCACTGCCCTTATTATGACCATGTTTGGGTGTTATGTATTAGATAAAATGTTTTCATCAGTTCTCTAGTTGAGCTGATTTCAATGAATACCTTCCAAGTGGGTGCCTAATAGGAGGTACACACTGTGCTAAGCATTGGAGATGCAGAGAGGGCAGAGATGGTCCCTCAATGGCAAAGGGGAAAAAGCAAAGGAACAAAGCAGAGGATCAGATACCTTCGATGGAGGGAACGGAAATGACATTAGTGATGCCAGTTGGGAGGCCAGCGATAATGCCTGCAGTGGGAGGGACCCTAGTTTGGTGCCTATTTGGGGTCAGATATTCTGAATATGTTTTACATACATAACCCCATAGGATTTGCATGGCCATCATGCAAAATAAGATTACAACCCTCATTTTGTAGAAGAAAAAACAAGATACAGCAAGAATAACTAACTGTGAAAGTCACCAAGCTATGGAATGGCAGATAGAATGAAACAGGGAGACCTGGACCAAAACTGATGTTTTTAACCCCACATTTTCCCCCAGGCTTTATATTTTCCTGAGCTTTCTTATGAACATGTATTACTTTATATATATATATATATATATATATATATATATATATATATATATACACACACATACATATTAATCTAGTATATCTTACAAAAACATACCAGCATATTCCCAGTCATCTCAGCCAGGATTCAGAAATAAGGCCCTCATGAACTCAGGATTCTAGGATATTAGTAATGGAAGAAGGAAGCACTTCTTGAGCACCTACTATATACCAAGCACCAAGATTACTCTTACAAACACATCTTCACTTAATCATACCATTAAGATAGATCCATGTCCTTATTTAACAGTTGAATAAACCGAGTCTCTGAGGAGTAAGATGACTCACAAAACCGTATAAATATTTAAGACCACAGGTTTGGGCATCTGACAGATTTGAGCTCAAATTTCATCTCTGACACTGTGTGACCTTGGGCAAATAGCTTCACCTCTCTGAGCTTCAGTGTTCTCATCTATACAATAAGATGAATAATATACCAAATTCACAGAGTGAATTTTTTTTAATTCAGTTATAATTGAAATATAACATATTAGTTTAGATATACAGCATAATGATTCAAAATATGTACATTTGTAGAATGATCACTACATTATGTCATTAATTCATCACTACACACAGTTACAAATTTTTTCTTGTGATGAGAACTTAGAAGATTTACTCTCTTAGCAACTTTCAATTATGCAATACAGTGTTAACTATAGTCACCATGCTGTATATTATGTCCTCATGACTTATCTATTTTATAACTGGAAGTTTGTAGCTTTTGACTCCCTTTACCCATTTTATGGGTCTATGAGCAAATATTCACTATCTATATAGAATATATATATATATATCCTTTCTTTTTTTTATTTTATTTTATTGATTTTTGACAGACAGAGACAGAGACACAGAGAGACAGAGAGAAGAGGGAGGGCCCAGAGCAGTCTCCATAGTTGACATTAGTTTTCCATATAGTTTCACTCCACAGGTGGGCACAGGGCTGTGCAGGGCAGGAACTAGGCCTGGAGCCTCCCACATAGGCCCCAGCAAGAACCGAACTGGGGGCACACCCCAGCTCAGCATGTGGGTCCGCATGGGCCGGGGCCAGGATTCAATCCTCAATCTCCAGGGCTGCAAAGTGAGCACTTAACCCTCTGAGCCATCCGGCTTCCCTTTAATCCTTTCTTTACCCAAATGGTAGCATACTCTACACTTTCTGAATCTTACTTTTTTCACTTAATACTTCTTAGCAATCTTCCCATAAATATACATGAATAACTTCTTCATATATAAATAAAAATTTATTTAGATTGTTTCTGCTATTTTTAAATTGCAAACAAAGATGCAAAGAATCAACGTGTATATACACTGGTTCTTCTGCATAAGAACATAAATGTCTAATAAATTCCAAGAAGTAGATGTGAAAGATTTTTTTAAATGCATGCATCTATAAATTTCACAGCAGCTTCAAATTGTCCTGTGTAGAGTTGTGCAAATTTGCACTGATGTCAGGTACATATAAGTGTACCTGCTTTCCTGTGGCTCCAACAATATCCAAATTTTGGATTTTTGCCAATCTAGTAGGTGAGTAATGACATTTCCTAGGTAGTTTAAATTTCCATTTCTCTTTTTATGAGTAACTTGAACATCTTTTCATGTTTTATATTTTCATTTATATCTCTTTTTTCTATCTGTCCACCTCCTTTGGCCATTTGTCTTTGATGGTGAGTGTGAAACAATAGAAAATATATCTGCCAGCCTCTGTCTCTGGTTCCTGGCATAGAGCTCCTAAAACCCATGTAATTTCCCAAGTGGTGAGAACAACAGGAGCATCTTTAGTTCTAATATTTGTTTTTTGACTCTGCTTCCAGACACTGAGCTCCTAAGTCCCTTGGAACATTCTGGGTGATAGGAGTGTCTTTTGTTGTAATGAGGTGGCTCTGGGTGGGCTCTTGGGTGGGGACTGGTCACCAGAAAGGCCAGGCCATGATTAGAAACTTAGAGCTTTCAGCTCCACCCACCCATTCTCCAGAGCAGAAGAGAGGGGATGGAAATGGAGTTCATAAGTGATCATGCCTACATGAGGAAACCTTATTTATTATATGAGGAAAGCTTATTTATTATATGCTCATATAAAGTTTTAAATTCCCTAAGCTATGGGGCTTGAAGAGCTTCTGGTTTGGTGAGCATGTGGAGGTGTTGGGAGAACAGCACATCTGGAGAAGGCATGGTAGCTCCGCCCCTTCCCACATACCTTACCCTAGGCACCCCTTCCATCTGGACGTTCATTTGTATTCTTATCATATTCTTTTATAATAAACTGGTAAATAGTAAGTAAACTATATTCCCAAGTTCTGTGAGCCTCTCTAGACAATTACTCAAGCCCAAAGAGAGGATTATGGGAACCTCTGATGTAGAGAAAATCAGGCTGAAGGACAGGTGACGCCATGGACATGTGAGTGGCATCTGAAGAGGAGGTGTGGTCTTATAGGCCTGAGCCCTGAACCTGTGGGATCTGATGCTGTCTCCAGGGAGATAGCATCTGAACTGAGTTAAATTGTAGGACACCCAGGTGTCACAGAACTGCTTGGTATAGGGGGAAAAATCCACCTACCTGGTGTCAGAAGTGTTGTGAGTGTGGTAACAGTGTGGGAGTAGGGGAGACACACGGGAGAAGTAACGGTTCTCTGAACACTGGGCCTTTCTATTACAGTTTCCTAATGAGCCGTTTGTCTGGGACATGAGTTGCAATAGTGTCTCCTAATTTGCCGTGTGCTTCTGAGGCTGCATAGAGTTTTCTCTGCACTTTTTATCCTAGAGAAAGGGCATGAAGTTGGGTAACCCTAGTCAAAGCTGTGACCCTCTGGGTTCTGCTGATTAGAGCTAGTGATCTCACTAGAAAAAGGCAGCAATTGCTACTATTAATACACACCAAGTAGTAAAAAGAAAAGGCACCCTGTTGTATGTTTCAGATTTGTTTTTCCTTAAAAAATAAACATTGGCTTTTAAGAAATGATTTGTTCTGAAGTCTGAACTTTATAAGGTTTGCACACACTTTTCTCTTTTTTTATTATAAAGTCAACTTATTTGGATTAAAAAAAAAAGCTTAGAGGAAGATGTTAATCTCTTATCTCAGACTAGTGTCTAATGATTTTTGCCATAATACTTGAACCATGTGACCTTACAAAGCTTCCACCAGAGAATTGCATCCAGAAGTCAATTTTTTCTTTCTTTTTTGAGAGGTGAGCAAACCCCTTTGGGAGTGTCTTTGAAAAATGAAAGGTAAATTGTGACAGCTTTGTGATATCATTTAAGGACAATAGATGGTTTAACAGTAGATAAATCCAACTCTTAATACTAATGTCTGGCTTACGGTCAAGTTTAATCATTCTGAAATCTATCCATGAAGGGCGTTCCTGGGTGCTTTTAAGTTCAGGGAGGTTATGACCAGAGATTTTCTGTCCTCACAGTCTGTCATGTGGCAAGTAAGTATGCAAGAAACACTTGTTGTTTGACTGAAATACTTTGCAACACATAGAACAGCTTATAAGAATGTAGAGATTTCTCTGAGGAAGCAGTGTCTTCAATTAATTAAGATGAGACTCGTACATAGGAAATCCTAGCATCATTCTTTGCCCTCAAACCCTGATGGGGTGAACTCTGAATCACATAATGATCATTTGATGTAGGAACCACAGCAGACACTTCCAATGACTGACTTTTCCAGAAGAGAAGCTCACAGGGTCGTCCTTGCCCAGCGCTTCACTGCAGCCAGAAGGCAGCTGAGGAGCGGCCCATACGTCACACCCAGCGTGGCTCCCAGATTCCAGGGCTCCCCAGGGCCTAGACCAGGAGACCCCATGCCAGACCGGTAAGAATACAAAAGTCATCATGCTGTCCCTACCTCGTACATCTCTACAGTTGGCACAATTAAGACACTAAACTCTATAGCAGCTAAGTATTCATGGAAAGGGATTAGTTCTGTGAAAAGTACAAGTTATTCATGTATTATCACATATATGTTTAGCGCTTGCAATGTGCCAAATATTCTTCAAGCTTTGGAGTCCCAGCAATGAAGAGGACATACAAGATCCCAGCCCTCAAGGGGAAGATGGAAAATAAATATGTGACATCACAACACAAACGGGGTGATACAGGGGACAGGGTGACTCAGACAGAGTAGTCCAGGAAGGCCTCTCTGAGGAGGAAACTTTTGAGCAGGGAGCTTAACAGAATAAAAATGAACCAAATATAGGAAAAGCTAAGGAAATAACAATAGAGGATCTATGAGGGTGAAACCTATACGGAAAGAAATTTAAAAAAAGATTCGAAGCAAAAGAGGTGAGAGAGTTTCAAGTTGCATATATACAAAAATTTGACCACCATTGAGCCACCTCAATATTCCCACTGTACAAACATGAAAACAGAGGTCAGAAAAATTAGTTTTCCAAAGGCCACCTCACTTGGGCAACATGCCTAGGTGCCCTTCCTGAACCCCAGCAAGCCCTTCCTGAACTGTGATGCCTCATTTATATACTCCTCCATGCCCGACATTCTACTTCCGTAGAGATTCCAAATCTGTGTGTAACATGCCTGGGGGCAGATGAAATGATTGAGGTAAGGGGTTGGAGGGCATGAAGAAAAGTCCTCAAATGTATATTAATGCCTTCTATTCAAAGAACTACCCAGTCGGTCAGGATTCTCAAGCACCATAAAAGCAATTTGTAAAATTTTTTTATTATTATTATTATTATTTTTGACAGAGAGAAAGATACAGAAACAGACAGAGAGAGAACTGAACTGGGGGAACTCCCCAGTTCAGCATATGGGTCCGCACTGGCCGGGGCCGTGATTTGATCCCTGGTCCCCGGCACTGCAAAGTGAGCGCTTAACCCACTGAGCCATCCCGGCTCCCCCTATAAAAGCAATTTTAAATGACTAAGGAAAAAAAACATCATTCAAAAATCCCAGAAGAGTGATGGAAAAGAGAACGATGGCTAAGATGGCTTTGAAGTAGTTATTTCAGACTTGTCAAAAAGATTTCAAGGGAGGTCTTCTGAGTAAGATGGTGCTGGGTGAAAACAAAACAAAATAAAACATGTATTTACTTATTCATTAGATACGTATTATGAACCAAAGGGTGAAAGTCTGCTGTTAGCCCACAACAGGCACGGGCTTACTGGTCCTGTCCATTCACAGAAAGTATGTGGCTTCCTGCTTACTGACCAGGAGCCACCTAAGGAGACTGCGGCCTGTGCTTGCCGTTCTTGCTGGGACAGGTTTCAACCAGCACACACTCCAGACTGAGGCGTTCTGGGGGCCGGGCCCTTCACTCTGAGCTCTCCTTTTCCTGATTTTCTGACCTCCCTCTGCCTCCCTTCCCCCAAGACACTCATTCCCAAGAGTCCAGCTTCATGCTGCCTGAACACAGGATGGCCCAGGCCCACCATCCGGAGCGGGCAGACATGGTTTATGCTAGCATTTTCCAGAACATTCAGGGAAAAAGCATCTCCAAGAGGAGCCAGTCTTCTGGGGGTTAATGGTGTGTCCACTTACCGAATAACGTGGATGCGTTATTTAGCTAAAGGGTATGCTCTCCTTTCTACTGAGGAGGAGCAACCGAAAGAAGGGAGGAACAATGAGAACTGAAGAGGCAGCCTGCCTGCTATGTGCACTTCCCTCTGGAGAAGGGCAGAAGATGCATGTTTTTCCAGAGGCGTATGGTTCTCCGGTGCTGTCAGTTATTCCACCTCTGGTTTCCTTTCAGAATTTTCTCCCCTAGGGAATGTCTGCTGGAGGCCTGACCCTGCTTAGGGCTCATCCACCGTGAATCTCACCAGGGTGGCCAAACAGGGCCCTAACGGGAGGGGAAGGTGGGCAACATTCATACCAGGATCCACAAGAATCAATCTCATGCTCTTCTCAGAAATGGGGTTCCCTTTGTATGGGATCAGCCTCCTCCTCAAGGCCAACATGACAGAAAAAGGACACAAGTGGCAGTCAGGCAAGTCAATTGTTGCTGCTCTGTCTTTTAAACCACATCCTGCAGTTTGAAAATAAAGCTTCGTGTTTTTAGAATGCCAGCCCAATGGCTCGGCTCTGCCCCTACCCGGGTCACAAATGGCCTCAGGCTCTAAAGCCTGACCTTGGAACGAAACCCGTTTACATGGTAAATGCTCTGGCTGGATGAAGACTCTTCTATCTGGGACTATCCAATGGAGGCCAAGAGTTCAGAAGATGCTTTCTCCTTTTGTCGGAAAAGCCTAACCTGTGAAGCTTTCACAGTGGCAAAATAAAACCCTTAACAGTAACTGTGCCTGGGTTCTAGCTGTGAACTTGCATAAAATCTGACATTTCACACAACCAATCCTGTTCTGGGGATTTTCCCACTGATCATCAGGAAGTGGAGCTACTAGAGAGGTTTGGGGGAAATCAGAGCATGCAGGCCCTTCGGTGAGCACCCTGGCTAACCAAATGCCTTTGAAGTCTTTCCTTCCAAAACACACAGCTTTGTCAGGCCAGCCCCAGAGTTCTGCAGAGGAACACGTTTGTCATGTAGAAACAGATTGTGTTTATTTCAGGTAGCTTAAGCCAGTCCACCAAACATGCTGACATTTCCAGATTGTTTTAGAGTTCAGCTGGAAAAGGAAAAGGAAAGGAAAAGAAAACAAAAGACAAGGGAGTGGCTTGATGGCTGATCCCAGGTGCTTGGATGGAGCTTCAGGTGGAAGGATTAGGGCTATTCTGACACCAGTGGGCAAAACAATTATCAATGGATGAAAGAAACAGGAAGCTTTCAACTCCTATCAGGGAAGGTGTGGGGTGTGGGGTGGGGTCACTCTAATCACTAGGACTATCTGAAGCTAGAGTGAGCCAGACCCAAAGGCCTCAGCCAGCTTGTCCCTGAAGATGCCCAAAGAACTTAATCTTCAGTGACAGAGTAGAGACTCCTTCATGGACAGGATACTGACTTTCTCTGTGGCCGCCAGCCAGTGTCACCTAGTGGCTCATGCTGGCCTCACCAGAGCATCATTGGGAAATAGAGTTACAGAAATGGGTCACCTCTCTTGGGTCTCTGAGTCCTTATGAAATTGTCCTTATGTGCCAGGATGACTCTATTAACTCATTTAAACCGTGCAACGACCCAAAAGAAATAGGTTTTCTTATCCTACTTTATAGAAGGGAAAACTAGAGCACAGAGGTTAGACCATTTGCTCAAGGTCACCGAGCAAGCAAGCAACAGAGGAGGGAAGCCTGGCTGTCACTCTCTAGTCTACTCACTAACCTCTGAACTGTTTTGCCTCAGAATGGCCCCCCAGACTTGTGGACACCCGGGTGTGTGACCCCCACTGTCTGCTGTGTCTGCCTTCCCTCCCAAGTCTTATTCCATTGGCAGGTCCGGACTCTTCTGACAATGTTGTCATTGCAATAGTCTCTCTCCTGCCTACTCTTTTGGTCATTACATTTTTCAAATGTAAATCACCCCACATACACACACACAGCATCTGAAGCTGAAGGCATGAAAAAGGCACATATACATCTTTAGTATTATAAAGTTTTGTTTTTTAAGTAATTCTTGGTTGAATATTGAAAACAAAGGGACTAATAATGTTATAGCTAACACATAGTGTTATGTGCCAAGAACTATCCTAAGCACTTTTCTTAAATTAACTAATTTAATCCTCACCCAAAACCTATGTGGTGAGGTAGCATTATGATTACCATTTTCAAGATGAGGAAATCATGGTGCAAAGGATTTAAGTCACTTTCAGTTTCAGAACCTGAACCAGGAATCCAACTAGTATTGCCAGATGAGAGAAGATGGTGACACAAATCAAAGTTTTGATGTAATTCTTATTCATACTCTTCCTATGGTTACGGTGCTTTTTTCTCTGATTTCATTCAAGATTTTCTTTATGCCTGTGTCTTTCTGCAGCTTAAATGTGATATACCTAGATTTTTATTTTTTTGGTATTTATTTATTTTTATATTCTTTGAACTGCCCTTGTCTATGGTTTAATGTCTATCATTAATTTTGAAAAAAATCTTGTCCACTATTACTTTAAATATTTCTTCTGTTCTATTTTCTTCTCTTTTGGGTAGTTTTACTACACAGATGGTACACCTTTTGATACTCCCACAACTCTTCAATGTTATAATTTTGTTTTTCATTCTTTTTTACTTTTGCATTTTATTTTGGGGAGTTTTTTATTGACCTACCTTAAAGTTCACTGATTTTTCCCTTGGTCACGTCTAGTCTACTAATGAGCCCACCAAAAGTATTCTTCAGTAGTCACTGCTGTCTTTTTTAAATTTCTAGCATTTTCTTTGAATTTTTTTTTTAGAAATTTAATGTCTCTGCTTACATTCCCCATCTGTTCTTCTATGTTATCTACTTTTCCCCTTAACATAGTACTAATAATTATTTTATGTTTCCTGATGGATAATTACAATATCCATGTCATATCTGGTCAATCTGGTTCTGATGGATTTCTCATCTCTTCGGAGTGTGTTTTTTTGGCTTTTGGGGTGCCTTTTTAGCTTTTTTGTTGAAGGCTGAGCACATTGTATTAGGAAATAGGGACTGAGGTAAATAGGCCCTTAGCATAATGGTACATGTTAGTCTGGCTAGGATTTAAGCTATATTTAAAGTCGGTTGTGTCTATAGACTCAGATTCCTCTAGTGTTATTTTTTTAGTCTTGTCTTTTGACTCGGTTTTCCTATGTACACTTCCTCAGAGAGAGTTTGTGTCTTAAAGTTCTTACAGTTGTAAACTACTATTGTATTGGAGACCTTTTGGTGTGGTAGTATGACGAGAGAGAGAGAAAAAAGAGAGAGAGCAATTGCATTCTAGGATCTTCTGATTAAATCTCAGCCTTTTAGTGGGTCTGGTTCTTGGGACTGTGACTTTCACATTTTTTTCTTCAGTGAAATAACTATCTCCCCGTTCCCTATTCTTATTCCTGACTACAGCATTCCAAATCTAGGGCCTTGAAGCCCTGTTCCTTGATCAAAATGAATCTTTCTCTCCTTCAGTGCGACAAAAGGCTGTGGTGGGGAAGAACTCCCTTCTTTGATCTGGAATAAAACCCCAGCAAAGTCCTCTCCTAGGAGAATAGGCCTTTGTCATGAAGAAGGCTCAGGGCTCATTTCACAATGACTGCCATAGCTACAAGGGTATTTTTCTCAAACCCTCAACACAGGAACCCTTCAACACCAGACAAGCCTTCTGACTAACATCTTGACTATAACCTCATGAGGTCCCCAAATCAATCCCATATTCCTGATCCACATTATCTGTGTAAGAGAATAAAATTTTATTGGTGTTTTCAGTCTTTAAGTTTGGACTAATTTGCTATATAGCAATTGATACCTAACACAGTAGTAGAAGAGTCAGGTTCCAGAGCCTGTTTTCTTCATTGCTATGTAAGAAAACTGAGGATGGAAAGGGAATGACTTCCTCCTTATGAGATGTACTGTTACTTAACAGTGAGTGCGGGTATGTACCACTTACCATTATCTCAGCTAATGCCAGCGCTGTGCTTTTCAAACTTGAGAAATGCAGGGGTGCACAAGAGAACATGGGATTGGAGTAAGATACACCTGGATTTAAATCCAGGCTCAGTCACATTTCTCACTTTGGACATCATCCCTAGAGAGACAAATGATAACTTGTAAGGTCCAGTCTCTTTAAGCAAGGCTGAGAGCTGGAGAGACAGAGAGTGGAATTCAGAGACTGATGGATTTTTCAGAAGTGAGGGTATTTACAGATTGGTTGGCCTTTAGCTGTAGATGCCTATGTGACACTGTTGCTTTCTAGATGACTTTCAGCACTGTGCTAGCAATAAATATGGCTATTTATCAATTAGGACAGGTTTAAAACCAGGAATGGCAGTTACTTGCTGCTTTGGCCAAAGAACAATGAGCCTTTTCCTAGGAAGATGGGAACTTTCTATTCTCCCTTAGACCATTTCACATCAGTGTTCTCATCTGCAGAAAAATGAAGATAATGTAACAACAGTTACTGTTTATTAAGTGCCTACCATGAGCTACTTGCCATACATTCTCTGTAGTAACTACTCAACTCAACCATTGTAGCACAACACCTACCATAAACAATAAGGGAACAAGCGGATGTGGCTGAGTTCCAAGTGTTATTGACAAAAATAGGCAGCAGGCCGGATTTGGACCTGGGGCCATAATTTCCTGATCCTGCTCTAACTTACCTTTGTGCCAGCTATGTCTTTCTCCTCTCCTGGCTCCTAGGTATGCCGTTCCCACTATCTGCATTACACTTCCCCTTCTCCTAAAATGCTTTCTCCTGCTCACCATTTAGCTCTGGACTGAAGCATTACTTCATGGGTAAAGGTGCGTCCACTTCTTTAGATTATTACAGATCCCCCTGCTCTGTGCTTCCCAAATGTTTTTCTTCTTTCCTAACCCTCATCTCCCTTTATTGTAAGTATGTATTTCTGTAGCTTTCTTCTTTGACAAACTGTGTGCTCTGTGAAGGCAGAGATGAGGTTTGTCTTCTGTACCATTTGATCCACAGGGCTTAGCCCAGTTCCTTACACATAGTAAGTGCTTGATCAACATTGAGGGGAAGAATGAATGATATTCTAGAGAGCATCTAAGACAAACTTTGGCCCCTTCACACTCGTGTCTACCTATTTTACAGTTTTTCCTAAGGCTACTTTGTTCCCAAGAAATGGATTCTACGCTTATACATTTTGTTAAACTCACAGGCAATTTTGCCTCTATTTCATAGTGTTAAGATTCAAAATGAGAAAACGTCTGTGAAATTCGTGTTTAAAGCACTTTCATTCTCTTGCCACTATTTCCCCGCAATAGTAACCTTTAAATTTAGCCTGAGTGTAAGTGGGGTTGTCAGAACATCAGGTTACATTATGCAATGCAGCTATTTGTGCCTTTTAAAGGCGATGTAAGTTCCAACATGGACTGCCCAGCGGGAAAGGTACTGATGATATTCTCGAAACTGCAGCCACCAGGACGGAAGCTAGAAGTGGGTCAGCAGTCAAGAAGGCACATGCTTCTTGGAAATCAGTTTCACAGGAAGCAGGTCCTCGTTTATCTTTCCAGAAAATACGTAACCCTTGGCTCTTGCGTGGCCTTGCCTCTTTGGGCAGATGGGAGCGACCCTTGTGTTTGAGGGAGAAGCATGGAATTGTGCTATGGAGCTTATTTTACTCCTCCAGGCGTGATGTGTGGAGCTGTGCACTAGCACCTGCTGCACATTATGAGGTCATTGATTGTCCCACCTAATCTGAGGCTCAGGGGGCTCCCGAGCTGGAGGGCAGCTACTCCTCCTAGGCATGGGCCAGCTTGATTACTGCCCCACCTCCTCATTGATAAACAGCTCAAAGGCTGAACTAAGTGGCCCCCATGAGTAGGTGCAGAGGCAGAGCTGCTGGAGGGCAAGCAGCAGGGGGTGATGGGAGGAGGGAGGCAGGGTCAAGCCCCAAAGGATAAGGCAAGGGCTTCTCCATGTGCCCTTGTGTTGCCATAACATGAAGACCTCTCACCCTGCTCCCAGTCCCAAAGCGTATGCTAACCCACTGAAACCTGAGAAGGGAGAGGAGAATCAAATGATGCAGACACATAGAGCGATCATAAATGAAATAGAATTAACACAACGGCTAGCTTGCTCCCTAGGGAACTTCAATATGGCACAAATCAAAGGACACCTTTCTGGGCTTTTATCCCACCCAGTTCAGTTTAAATAGTAATCGGCCCATGCAAATTTAGTTTCCAAAGCCCACTTTGCCTGCAGGCAGAATCCTCTAATAATAATAAATACTCATGGTTGGGCACTGACTACATTGCAGGCACTGTTCTGAGTGTTGTGCATGTATTAGGTGGAGTCGTGCAAAACTGACATTCTTCTAGGCCCAAAATAGCAAAATACCAGCACTTCCATGTTTCCATCTAATAACTCTTTTGATGTTTCCAACAATCCTCTAAAGACTGTTGTTTCCTGGTGTGATGAACTCTAGCTGATTTTAAACTCACATCTGCCACTTTGCTTTATGTGCCTGGTTTTCTTTCCTATAAAATGAGGGCCCCACTTTACAGGAAAGGAAATAATACTACCTGCTTCATGGGGTTATCAGAGGTCTCAATGAGTTAAGAAGTGTACCAGTGCCTGGCACTGAAATGATCAGCAAATATAGGTTAACTCCTCATAAAGTGATGTTTAAGGTTTACATTCTAGAAATACCCTGTGCAGTGACATCTAATGTTTTGTTTTGTTTTGTTTTTCTGCCTGCCACTTATTTATTCTTCTGTGAGAGCACCCCAATGTTGTCCTCCCCTGGCAGGGGTTGTCTGTCAAGGACCCTTTCCTCCCCCAGCTATGGAGTTGAATGGGAGCAGAGATACCCCAAAACATGCCTCTTTGGGATATTATTTTTAAGAAACAGATGACTTGGGAAGAATCTCTGACCTTCCCCTAACTGTCTAAAAGAACTTAGATAGAGAACCTACTTCAGGAACGGAGCTTTCATCATAGATCACTACAGTTTGACATGACCTACTGTGGGATAGACAAGGAGGAATCGAGCAAGACCTGTTCATCAAAGTCCTCTCTGTGTCCCAATGTTAAAGATGGCCCAGCAAAGACTTGTCAACTAAACATTTGCTTTTCTGTCTCCATGTGAATCATCTCCTTCCCTTTTGAACTAGCAAAGTACAAACCCCGCTTTCTTCTTGACTCAAGATGACATATAAGCCTTAACTGCCTGATCTGTCTGCAGGTCCCATATTCTTACGGAACCCCCATACACACACACACACACACACACACACACACACACACACACACACAAAATTGGTTCTTTGCTCCTACTATTCTGTCTCATGTCATTTTTCTAATAATTATTTTATTTTTCAATTACAGTTGACATAGAATATTTGTTTCAGGCATTGATTATTATTAGACCAGCCATAATAACTAAGAAGGAAGAGGGGAAGTCCACCCTCCCCACCTGTCCCCCATCCTGTGCTTTTCAGAGCCAGGCTTCTCCGAGTGTCCTCTGATTCTGCAGCTATTCTGTGTGTTCTCAATAAATCCCTTTTTCACTCAGTTGGAAAGGGGGCCTGTGGGTACGGGAGGTGATTTAGCAGATTCATCAGTTTATATTGTTGCAACCAAATTGGAAAGAGGCATTTTTAGCTTATTCTTTCTAAATAATGACACCAGCTAGCATGCACTGGCCCTCTGTCTAGACCTTTATCACGTACTTGTGTTTAACACAACCCTGCAACAGTGGGTGTCATTCACCCCATTTCAACCTGTGACCCCTGGGCCGCATGTGGCCCAGGACAGCTTTGAATGAGGCCCAGCACAAATTCGTAAAGTTTCTTAAAACATGATGAGATTTTTTTGGTGATTTTTTAAAACTCATCAGTTCTCATTAGTGTTAGTGTTGGTATATTTTATGTGTGGCCCAAGGCAATTCTTCTTCTTCCAACGTGGCCCAGAGAAGCCAAAAGTTTGGACACCCTGGACCTGCAGTTTCAGGCAAGCTCTCCCAGTCAATAGCTGTGTGTCCTCCAGCAAGGCCCTGAACCTTTCTGAGTCTCAGCATCCCGAGGTGGGAAGTGGGGTTCGTTATTTGGCTCACTCACCGGGTGGTTTTGAGAATCAAACAAGATGAGGGAGAGATAAAAGCACTTTGTAAACTTTTATAAATGTAAAATTGTAGTATGATTTACTTTGGCTGAAGGAAACATTTTAACTCTTCTTGGTGCCTAATTTAAGCCATTGGTGCTTTCTACATCATAATAATAATTTTAAAGAAAAATAAACAAGTATTTAAGTGAGAGTCCCAGCAAAGATACACCCCAGGACAATGAGATTCTTTTTCTTGAAAGCGACCTTGTTCCTCCGTGACGTTCCCAGCTGCTTCATTCTCTTGCCAGGCCTGTCCTGGCTGAAGCTTATGTTCTTTGTTTTTCTGATCAAACTTAGAGCCTCTTTCTCTTCTTTAACTCTTATTTCCCTCCTGTCTTTCTCAATATTGCAGCTCCCCAAGCACCATTAAACGCCAGCAGGGACTACACACAGCCTTATGAGGGTTTTTAGTAAATTAAGGATTAGACCCAACTTCCTGGATTAGAAATGAGATTCAAATGTAGGTTTTCCAAAGGCTACTGAGGATTATGTAAAGAGTAAACAGGAATCATGAAAACTAGGGATATTACTTCCAAATGCCAGTTTTTTAATAGATAGATTATGCAGAGGATCAGGCTGCCGTATATTAGCAAAGGATAAAGAAAAATGAGGAAGGTAAACATAATTCACTTGTGACCACCAGATGAATATTCTCATTGGCCCAGAGCGCCATCTTGTGAATCATTTTAGAATAGGGCTTAGTTTTTGCTTGTGATTGCATTAGCTTGACTGTTCCTAATCATGTACTGTATCGTAAGGCATCCGTTAGAGCCTGCAAATGCTACCCCATAACCCAAGAGAGCGCAGATGGTCACACCTGACAGAAGTCGTATGTTTGCTGATCTCTTAAACTCATTAGGCACAACTGACTAGACATCCCATGCTTTCACTTTTCCCTCTGGGCTCTCGGTAACAGTAAATGTTCATGGTTCTTCTCTCTGACAATTTCCCAAAGCCTGTTTCACCAAATCGGTCTTATCTGTGTAAATCCCAGGTTCTGATCTTTGCTTCCTTGTTCTATGTGCAGTGGTTCTTTGTTCTCATAGTTCACATCACCCACAATGGTTCTTTCCAGAAAATGACACTCATGCAACCGTCCCCTCCATCCATGTACTCTCTCTTATACAAACACATGCACATACACAAGCACATACATGCTGATGTATTTTTGCCAAAAATTTTAGGGAGTTCACTGACTCCAAGCGTAGAATGTTCGCTTTACAGTATTATCATCAGTGCTGTAATGGAATCCCAGACTTGTAACCATCACATCTATGATAATGCATCTCAGATTCCCATGTCTCTTTCTATATTCAGTCTATTTCCAACTGCCCACACTATTCCTGGTTTAAAACAGCCTGCCTTTTCCTATAGCTTAGTGGTTAATCATGCTGATCACCTCTCATAAAATGCCTCTGGGCACAAATTCTGTTCACTATTCAAAGTCTAGTTCATATCCCACCCCCTCTGAGAAGCCAATCCCTAATCAGAGGAAATTAAACTCACCCTTTTGTTATCTCTTAGACCATTTTCAAGAGTCTTTGCATAAAATATGTAAGACTTCACACAGTTTATAAATGACCAAGTAGTTGGTAAGTTCTTGAGAAAAGAGAAGTTGTCCTATTTATCTTTGCAGGTTTCATGATAGAGGGAGGGCCTGGCCTTGTAGCTGTCCCTGTAATATCTGTGCAATTGAAAGACTTGGTTTAATTTTTCACTGTACACCTCACTATATGACCTTGAGCAAGGTTAAGCTTCCACGCTTTGATCTTTATCTGTGTTCAGGGATCTGATCGCTCCTACCTCTGGGGCCTTGAGAGGATTCAGTGAGGTGATGCATCTAATGCACTTGTACATTTCCTGGCACATTGGGGTCCAAGTATGTCTCTTGAATAAGAGGACACTCAGAGGAGGAAGGGGACTTAAGGTCACTATCTCCAAGTAACACAACTTTCCTATAATTTAGAAAACAAGTGACTTGCCTCTTCTTTCAATAAAAAATTTAGGGACTTAAGAAGTCCTTGAATGTTAGGAAATGATCTAGGGACTAGGGATAAAAGGCGAACCAGCATTTTGCTCTACTGGGTCCAACCTTTGAAACTTCTTAAGCACTATTGAGATGCCTCCCCCAGGAAGCCTTCTGATACAAATCATATTTATGAAAGTAATTTTTAAAGCACTATTTTGTGTAGACCTGTGTGGCTGGCTGGCTTTTCAGTCTGAGCTGATGGTTGGCAAGAGTCATCTGCTATGGCTAGTTTTATTCTCATGGCAATAATGGTTTAATAGCACTTGCAAGTTGTCCGTGATGCAATAGAAACAGTGCTAAAGATCAAGGTAGAGGGTCTAACTCCAAAGGATGCGTCCATTCCTTCAAACTGCGTTGCCCATAGAAGAACAAACCCCGACTTCTGCCATGCACTGAAGTGCTCACAACTATATAAATATATTGTCGTCCAGCATGAGTTTTTGGGCAATAATGTTCTATTCTGAAGTTTATGTTTTTAAATAAAATCTGTGTATCTTATAATGGAAAAAACGTCTTCCTGAGTTCTGCCGTATTACTTGTCAAATCCCTCCCCCAGAATGTCGATCCACTTAACATGCCCACCAGCTGAAATATTTTCCCACGTCATTCCCATCCTTGTCGGACTTAATATTCTGCTACAATCTGAATTCTGTTCACCTGATAGGTGCAATGTGGTGTCTCGTTGCTGCTTAAACTGGGCACTTCTATGATTGTGAGTGAGGTTGGCCTCTTTTCCTACACTTTTAAGCCACTAAAGTTTGCCATTCGGACTCCCTTGCTCACATTTTTTTACCATTGTGTTGGTATTTGTGCCTTTTTCTTGTTGATTTGCAGGAGTACTTTCTATACTAATCCCATTCAAAAGTTCTTCTAGTATTTTTATTACCTTACAGGTTTGTGTTTCACAGTTAAGCTTTAAATGATTTAAAAGATCCCCTTTTGTATATGGAGTGAGGTGGTGATCTCACTTTATTTTGTTCTATAATATAAATCCATTTCCCAATGTCAACTTCTCAAGATCCTGTCCTTTCTTCATGGATTCGTCTTGCCCTATCAGCCATCCAGTTCCAAGGACGTGTGGATCTGCTTCTAACCTTTCTATTTTGTTCCATCGTTGTAGTAGATTAGTCCTGCCCCAGTACTGTTCGTGTAGCCATGGCTTGGTAGTGTGTCTTTGCATCTGTTGAGGAACTTCCCTCATTGGCTCTTCTTTTTAAAAATTGACTTGGCTATTCATGAGGTTTTTCTATTAGCCACAAATTTGAGAACTAGTCAACTTTATAAAACAAAATACTGGTGGAATATTTTTGAATTGCTTATAATTTATAAATGTATTTTAGGAGATTTGAGTCCATTACAATTTTAAGTCATTGTGAGCACAATGATACAGCCATGTGTTCCGGTGGAAGTCCAGTCACTAGTGTGTCCTAATGAGTTTCAGCAGGACGGGGGCCCCGGGTTAGGACCACGAGCCTCTGGTATTATAAACTGTTCTC
>PVKE010020398.1:0-27537 GCA_004027555.1 Craseonycteris thonglongyai | reverse complement strand
TTCAGTGCATAGTTATTTCTATTTTACTTTTTGACAGATAGAGAGAGAGACAGAGACAGAGACAGTCAGAGAACCGAACTGTGGGAACTCCCCAGTTCAGCATGTGGGTCCTGCCTGGGCCGGAGCCGGGATTCGATCCTCGGTCCTCATGGCCTCAAAGCGAGCGCTCAACCCGCTGAGCCGTCCCGGCTTTCCCCTATTTAAATATTTTATAGAGGATAAGTAGGGAGGGACTGGTAGAGGAGGGAGGGTCAACTATATGGAATAGAAAGAGAATTGACTCTGGGTGGTGAGCACACATGCAATACATAAATGATGTAATGTAGAATTGTACACCTGGAACCTATGTAATTTTGCCAACAAATGTCAGCCCATCATACTTAATAATAAAACTAATAGAATATGTACCCTCTCTAGTAATCAAGTCATTTAAGCACTGTGGTTATTTTTTATAAATGTAAACCCCATTTGTAAAATGCTATGTTATTTGATTAAATAAAACACATTTGAAAGAGCAGAATGTTTTATTGTGGAGGAAGAAAGTGAGAGGTTATGAGACTCCATCTGAGGGACTTTAAAAAAAATGATTCCCACACCCAGTAGCACCAGAAGTGGGCATTTATTAATATTTGCACAACATTCACAGCTTTGTTGCCCAGCTCCATAACAACTTTAAAAGGTATTATAAAGGATGCTGGGATACTGCAGTAGGTTGAGCATTTGCCTTGCAACTACCAGGTCTGGGGATCGAGTCCTGGCCCCAGCCCATGCAACCCCATATGTTGAACTGTGGCACAACTGGTAACCGCTAGGTTCTCACCTCCAATGAGGGAGGTCCCCAGTTTACAGTATTTTGTTTCCATTATGTTGTCATCTGTTAATATCTTAGACCTCCTCAAGTCTCCCTTATCTGATTAAAAACAACCTGTCCAAATTGATTTTCTGCACAAAATAGCCGTGTCAGCCTTGGTTAACACAATTTTCTATTTCTTGATTCTTTTCTTCCATCAATTCCAACTAATTTATTCCACTTCATTTTCAAGGACTCAAGCACATCCTCCTAGCTCCTCTTTTTTAGCACAGCCACCACAACAAATATTAACATTTCCCCTATGCTAATTTCTAAACCCTTGCTCTTTCCTCACAGTAAAATTGTTTGCAAAAGAAAATACTCAATCCAATCATGTTCTGAATCCTTGTCTACTCTTCTGGCTGATGAAGCTAAATATAGTTTCTCTACAAAGCAGGAATTCAGTAGATTCTATTCATGGAAGGATGAGCAGGGAAGAATATTTGTTGATAAAATCACTTGGGTTTTTTTTACCCTTTGCATGTGTGTCCCCGGGTATGAATCTAATAACTTTTAGGCTCATAGGTAGAATCAAGACTGTTGTCTCTAAGAGCCCTTTCAGCTCTCATGTATTATGGTTCATAACCTCTAAGATTTTCCATTGGAGTTCATCTGTGTGCTTTCTAATGTCAAGCTATGTTGACACATTGTTATAATATACATTTGTTAATCTATTATATGGCATGCATATTTTATAGTAGTAGAGAAAGAGTAAGAATGAAACAAGAAGGCCTCTATTCTCAAGAATTTTAAATTCTAGTGGGAAGGTCAGTGAGGACAGAGACAGACAATAAACTAAAGAACTAAATCAATAATCATAATATTCACCCCGGGGTTAGGATATTATTCTGTTAAGGTAAATTCCTGGATGTTGATTTTAAGATTAAGTAGCAGAGAAATATGTCAGAAAAGCTGTCATTTTAACCAAGTTTTGAGTGATAAAATGTTAGCCATGCAGTTTGGGGAAAGAACATTCCAGATAACACAATGATTCTAAGGACCTGTTCGAGTAATACAGAAGACTATGGAAGCTGGAGCATCATCAGGGAGAGGAAAATACTAGAGAAAGTCAAGTTAAGCAGAAACCAGATCATCAGCTCATCACACAGAGCAGGGGTCCCCAACCTCTGGGCCACACAGCAGGGGGTGAACAGTGGGTGAGTGAGTGAAGCTTCATCTGTACTTACAGCCATTCCCCATCACATGCATTACCACCTGAACTCTGCCTCCTGTTAGATCAGCAACCGCACTAGATGTTCAAAGGAGTGTGAACCTTATCATGAACTGAGCATTTGAGGGGTCTAGGTTGTGTACTCCTTACAAGAATAGAATGCCTAATGCTTGAATCATCCCAAAGCCATCCTCACCCCCATCCATGGAAAAATTGTCTTCCACAAAACTGGTCCCTGGTGCCAAAAAGGTTGAAGAGTTTTAATATAATAGAAAAGGACTGTCTTTATTTCAAACATGGTAAAGAGGAGAGTGACACTGATATTCAACGAGTTCACTTTCTATAATAGTCACTTCTGTGCTAATACTCTTCCTCCCCACACCCCTAAATAGCAATACCACGAATTGCTTTTAGGAACATATTTAATACCTAAGAGTACTATTCTACTACACCAGAATAATTTCAGTCCAGATGTCTTTCATCTATAGTATATTATTAACATTGTTTTCAGGTTTCATAAACTAAAAGGAGGAGGGGATGCTCAATTATATTCTTTTACAGATTTAAATTAAAATATGAATAGATTTAAATTTTAAATGATAGTTAGCATATTTCAACTTCAAAGCAATTTGCTTGCAGCTATTTTTAACATATATGCACACTAAAATATGAATATTTAGTTTTTCAAATAAACCATAGTTAATTACCTTAGTTTTCTTAGAACAGTGTTTTAGCCTACATGTAAAAAACTAAAAAATAAAAATAAAAGAAAGCCTATACTGACCCTCATACACAAAGGATTACATATCATTTTCTTTCATTGAATTTATATATGAGTAATTAATAACTAAAACTATTTGTCATTTTATTTTATAATGGCTAGAGTCAATTTGATATTACTTCTGATGCCTGTTGGAAAACATAAATCAGGTTTACACACAATGTATGATATACCCAGAGTAAGAGAGAAACTATTCTTAGGAAGCCTCTGAAATATTTACCATATCCATTGTTTTAGCTTTGCACTCTAAGGATTGATTCTTAAATTTTGGTTAAGAATTATAACAGTATCATCTTATAAAAAAAAAGTTTTAATTGTCTTTTCATTGCCTGAATCTATAGGTGAGCAGCAAAAAATAAGATAAAATAAAATAATAATAACAAAAATAATAAACTATCAATAGCTTGACTATATATGAGAAAATTAAAAAGCATAAGATTGTATCTGCTGTCTGTGTGGCAATTTGAGGAATCACCAGAAAATATTTATCCTGGGGATTTTTGAGTTTTAGCAAATTAACCAACAAGATGAATTGAGCACCTACTAAATTAAAGCTATATGTTAGGTGTTGAATTGAAGATAACAAGTAAAGAATTAAGTGTTGAAGTGACATCTTGCCCTTGAACAGCTTTGCAGTATTATTGGAAAGATAACTAACTAAAAATATAGGAGACAGAGCACTAGATGGAATGAGAATGAACAGGTCTACCTTTTAATCTCCAGTCACTAAAACTGTGTCCTCTGCTTACTCAGCTAGAAGAACAAACCAGTCAAATTAATTACAGTTTAAGATCTCTTCCAACTCTAATATTCTAATGGTTTCACAAGAAAGTTACATAATTCAAAGGTACTGACATTAACTCCTGCCTTGACAGACTGACATTTCTTAAAAAAACACAAATTGATTTCAGCAACGTGACTGAATTATTTATCAGATAGCCCACACTGTCATATTCAGCCTTTAACTACAAATATGGAAATATGATCACCAAAATCTTTAATACTTTTTACCAAGATGAAGAAGAAGTAAAAGGAGAAGGAAGAAGAAAAGAATGAAGGGGAGAAAGCTTTAAAAAAAGAGAGAAGTATTCAAGCACTGTATGACAGAATGTAACGTTCCCACCTAAAAATACCTCTCAGAATCTCTTCCACAAAGAGATGGCCACGTGACTCACTCAGATCATTGAGAAATAAGTAAAATTGGATGTCTGGGGTTTCTGGAAAAGCTTTTAGAGAATAGGCTGAGCTGACCTACGTCTTTGCCTTTAGTTTTTTCTTCCTTCTCCTTGATTGGAAGAAAAAGAGACTCAGTGATAAGAACTGTAGCAATCATCTTTGAGAATAAAAGCTACAAACTAAGGAGAATGGAAACGAACTCTGAAACAAACCATGATATGTGATGGTTTTGTGGAGCATCTGTGCTAGCCTCAGAGAGAGTATCAAATTTCTGGTAAGGTGAGAAAATACAATGCTATTGTTTAAGCTGCAATCAAATAGATTTTCTGTTACTTGCAGTTGAATGCAGTTCTATCTACTGCATGCCAGAAAGGAAGATGAGGCTCAAAGCCAGAGCTGTAATTATATATAAAAAGATGGTAACGGGAGAGGTTGGGGACTGGGGGTGGGGCACTGATAAGACCTAGATATAATTACTAAAAGTTAGGATTGAAGATGAACTGTGGCTCACACAAAACAAAGAGAACTAAAACTAAAGACTCCATGTAAAGCCATATTTTTTTTGGAGGCAAGACTGCCAGGTCAATAAAATGAGCACTTGTTTTTGTGCTATTACCCATCTCCTTCCCCCCCACCAAAAAAAAAAAAAAAAATTAGCAAGAAGCTCACCATTGGTGGCTAGATTTAAGTGAAATAAATAAAATTTTAATGGAAATTCAAAATCTCAATCCTGTTTATGAATTCCCAAGCCTAGAATTTAGAATGAAACTTTTCTAAGGCCTACTAAAAATGCCTGCTAATTGAGAAAAACAATCATGCAAATGCTCTCCAAGCAAAATTTTCTTGACACAGTGGAGAAAGCAGCAGGAAAAAAACAAAACAAAACAAAACAACTTGAGGATGCACCTAAAATAAAAACACAGATCTTGTAAAGAAACAAAACACCATAAGAGACAGAAACAACAAACAGAAGATTTGGCATTGCAAAAACTAAAAATAACACAACACTCTGAATGGATTATAAAATAACTTTATCAGAAAAACTTAAATAGATAAAATAAATAAAAGCATAAGTGTAAATAGATTGAACTCATGAGATGAAAATAAGACTTGAAAATTGGACAAAGAAATAAAAATTTAGCTAAATGCTATTTAAAAGGCAGAGCAAAATATCATGACAAGTAGGTATCAAAAATTAGATTCAGTAAATAAAATAAATATTTAATATTAATTTATAATAAAAAAAATTGTTATTTTCTAGCAGTAACAAATAGTAAGGATGAAGTAAGTTGCTATACAATGATTCAGCCCAAATTAAGACACAGAGACTTCCCTGAGTTGAATGGTGCAGTCTCACAACCCTTTTCAGGAAAGAAAATGAGATAAAGACCAGACTGAACGTAGGACCTGGTGGTGCTCTGTGACTGGTGACAGTGGGATTAGCTGAGGAGGAGGAATTAAGACATGGAAAGAGGAAGAAATAGAAATGAAAAACAACAACAAAAAAAAAACTCACTGGCGAGTGTGTAGTGTTTGTGTGTGGGTGGGAAGAGATACTGGTTTTAGGAGAAATTTTCAGGTCACCACCCACAACGAATTGATACCATGCTACCATGCTAGAGCATAACTAGGGATGAAATTTGAATGATAAAAATGAAGTTAAGTGAATCAAATGAAAGAAATTTGCATTAATATCCAGCAAACATACAATAAAGAGATTTTCTTAAATGTTGCCGGGGCTAGCCCTATATTTCCTGTATAAACTCTTACTTGAATTATGGGGCTACCTTATAAATAGTTCCTGGAAGATTCACACAGTATATCTATTCTTTGGGGTATATTTTGAGATCACAGAGAAGTGTTTTATTGCTTTTATTGTGATATGGATATTATGAGTATGTATCCCACCTTAGGTAGTCATCAGTGATAATGTGGGAAATAGAGTTCTGCATTGCTAGTCTCTGGATTCTGCTTAAGAAAAACGAAAATTTAATTTTAAATATGCTATAAGGTTTGCTTCCAGAATATCATTCCATTTTTATTTAATATAATCACATTTACTGAAGTGGAGAAAAGTAAAATGGTCTCACAAATCATGGGGGTTGGAAGTATAGATGAAATCCAAAAGAAATGTGGAATCTGGCTCAAGTGGAGAGAAGTTTGAATTGGATACAAAAGTTAATAATCAGGGGCATTTTTATAATTAATTCAGGGATTCTAAAAGAAGATTTTTAAACGTACATATTGTTCCCTTTCACTCAATTCTGCAGCAATCACTCTTTACTGAAACTTCCAATCAAAATCATCAGAAGAGCTTTTTGTCAAAAGCACACAGATTTAAGACCTCACTACTGAAGATTCAAACTTACTAGGTATTATTATTATTATTATTATTATTTTAAAACTCAAGTAAAAATCCTGACACACACACAGTCTTTCCATGGAGATTTGGGTCAGGAGTTGGTATTTCCATCTTGAGGAGGATGTCATTAGTCAGAGGGAATATTTAAGATACAGCCTGGCATTTGGCAGTAGGTGTTCTAGCAGGACAGAATTCTTTAGCCTTTTGCATGGACACATAGTTTTACTGTATGGGCTACTACAAAGAGAGAAATGATAATGTTTCACTAAACAATAGCACTCTTTAGGCAGCAATCCTTTGGTTTAAAGCAATGATTTTAATTGTCACAGCTTATGCAAATATCAGTTATATAAATGACTTTTTGAATTGTAATAAGGGAGTAATAATATCCTAAGTTACCCACAACTGAGAAGTAATATCATTAAGTAGCAATTCAAAATAGAGGAAAAATAAAAGAGTTCATTTGTGCAATTAGTTTCAACACATTCCTTAGATATTAAGATAATTTGGTAATAGAAACTGCAAGTCCTCTCCACTCTATTAGTCTTAGATTTAACAAAAGTTGCAGGCAAAATAAAATAAAATTATGTTTGTTAGTGTCCCTGAAAGAGTAAGAGAGAAAGTCCTGATCACTACTTAAAATATAAAATAGGGGAAGCTGGGATGGCTCAGTAGGTTAAGTGCTCACTTTGCAGCCAGGGGGACCAAGGATTAAGTCCAGGTCCCGGCCCATGTGGACCCACGTGCTGAACTGGGGTGTGCTTCCTGTGTGGGAGGCCTCTAGTTCAGTTCTCTTGGGGGTGAGCTTCCCATGTGGAAGGTTCTGGGCCCGGTTCCCACCCTGCACGACATCTGCCCACCCATGTGGAACAAAAACTGATGACATACAGGTATGAAGACTGTTCTGGTCCCTCCCCCTTCTCTCGGTCTCTCTCTGTCTCAGTCAAAAACAGTAAAATAAATCTTTAAACAAACAAACAAACAAAATATATATGTGTATAGTGGTTCCAAGATAACAGACACAACTAAAAAAAAGAAAAAGTATAGGAGAAGTATTTTAGAAAATGTAGCAGAAATTTAATAAAATTATTATATAAAAGACACAAGCAAAATTTTACAGCATACTAATAAATAAATGCTTGAACAAGCAAGAAAAGAAAAATGCTGATATTCACTAATAAGAATACATATATAATAAATTTGAAAAGGATTTCCATAAACTATTAACCTTATTTTAATGACATACATGAGAATTTAAATGAGACACAACTTATTCCTACTAAATATGCTAAATCCAATTCCTAGTACTGGTGAGAGATATGAACTTGGTATGGCCATTCTGAGTTTAGCCAGTAGCAATAAAAATTCTTATGGTTTTGGAAAGTAACTTTGCCATGCAGCAGGTTATATGTTTAGCTTAGCAATTCATTAGGATTCTTTCTAAGTAATAATCAAAGAAATTATGTTATTATAAAAGATAGTCATGAATGTAATACAATTTATAACTTGCACACAATGTACTGTCCAGTAAAGAAACCAAAAGTACCGGTAAACTTGTGATCATTCTACTAGTGACTGTACCAAAATAGTTATTCCTATAGACAACACTGAGAAGAGAACTGACACAAAAATGCAGGTGCTAGTTATGCTAGGGTTGTGCTAACAGGTAGGATCCTGTCCCCATTCTCCACTTTCTTGTCAATTTTGTTATATGTTTGTGTTTGATAAGGTTGGCAAACCTGGGAAGAGGGTAGAGGTTCTAGTGGTGTAGTCACTATATTCACTCACTGTATAGTAAAAGGGTGAAGAAAAGAATGAACACATTTCTTAAACTTTATAGAGCTGTCAAACTGGTCAGAAATCATTTGCTAAAATGTAGTGCAAGCTTTTTCTTGGTTTCTTTTTTATTGTTCTATCACCTGCGGATTTGGCATAACAAAATTATGATGATTCACTGTTATGCTGCAGAGCGATTTATAATGGATACAGAAAAATCTTAATAATATTTGGAGCTTGGGGGTCTGTGAGAAGCCAGGGGAAATTGCTTCTGAGACCACAGTGAAATGTGAACCTTATTTAGAAAGACTGAGCAGGGGATACTATGAATAAAAGCAATTGAATTACAGTATTTAGAGTGACAGGTTATCAAAGAAGCTAAAAAATGCATTTAGCTCATCCAGATATGCAGCATTTACTCAATTTTAAGGGACTGTTAGTAAGCAAAGCACACATTGTATTATGCTTCTTGGTGTTTTTATTATTTGTTTAGGGGACCAGGTGGAAATATTCTCTTGAAAGAGAAAGTGTTTTAAGCACATAAAAATGAACCAAGTAAGATGTCACTTTGCCAGGAGAAAGTTATTATTAATATCTAACAGGAAATGCAGCTCAAGAGAGACAGTTATGTCTGTCACTGGATGAATAGAAAACCAAAGCTACTTACCTGTCAAAGCATACATGTATTGTCTCATTTCAGAATGAGGCCCCACCCTCAGGTAGAGGTGTTTTTAGGCTGAATTCAGAAGATTGGTCTCTCTTGGGCATGTTTATAAAATAACGATTAAGAGTGCAAATGCAAGAGAAGAAGTTTAGTTTAGTTTTCTATTAGGTAGCTCTCAATTGCACATCTCATACATGTCCAGGCTTTTGGCCCAGGGTGAAAATTGATAACTCTGTGAAGTGGATGGGAATTTCATAATTTGCAAACTAACGTGAAGTTGGGGTGTCAATACCAGAGGATTTTGTCATTTCACTTGTTGGAAAGGTCAACAGTGAAATCATTTCTGAAGCTAATTTTACAAATACAAATGGGAACAGAGAGATTAAATGGCTTGTTCAAATTCCCTCCCTCATTCCCTCCACACCCTTTCCTTCCTTTTCCAATTGAGGTAAAAACGCAGAACATTAAATTTACCATCTTAAGGCATTTTGAAGTGTACAATTCAGTCCTGTTAAGTATTTCACATTGTTTGCAACTTCTCTGTAAGTTTTTCCTCTTATAAAACTGAAAGTCTGTACTCATTAAACTCTAATTCCCCCTCTCCATGCACCACACTTGGCAACTGTCTTTGTACTTTCTGTTTCTATTATTTTGACTACTTTAGATACTTCATGTGAGCAGAATTATGCATTTGTACATTTCTGTCCCTACAGATTTCCAGTGTGGTTTTCCAGTGACTGATTCAATTTGGGTTCATATAGATCCTTTACAACAGTAAAAAAAATAAATAACCATCCTTGAAATACAAAACAATACAACACAAAAAGTAATACTAAGCAAAAGTTTTCTATTCTGTTTAGGAAATTTTTAAAACATATACCGTGAAATGCTGATTTAGCCAACAAAATAGTATTTGCGGGGATTACACAAACCCAATGATAGATTAGGTATTGGTATTTAAGGGAGATTAGAATAAATATACCCCACGTTCACTTTGTGCCAGGAAAAAAACCCTTTTAAAATACTTTATTGATTTTAAAGTAAGCTTAATGTATTTTAACTGAGTTTAGAGACTTGAGGGAGAATGCAACTAATGATGGATTTTTTAATAATGTTTTCATAAAACATTAAAATAGGTCTTAGTTCTACTCATTTTTCACCATGACAATACTCCTGGCTAGATTAATCTTAAAATAAACTTGATGTATTTTAATTCTGTGTGGAAGTTTTAAATGTGCGTTGGAATGTATGTTAGTAAAATATATAAATGATGACATCTCTGTCAACATGACTATCTGAATAAAAATACTGCTGAGCTCACTGCCCATTAGAGAACTGAGTATCTAGTATCTTGCAAGCTTAGAAAGAGTTCTTCTTCTTTCTGTCAGGCTAAACGTTTCTAAATCTCTGCTTTGGCAAAACTAGACTATCTCACACACTGTGAGAATTTGTAATGAGAGTTTATTTAGAAAACATATTAAGTGCTATTAGAGAGCTTTTGTGCGAGTGCTAATGAATATACTCTATTTAACCATCATCAGGCGGATCAAATACAAGAGACTAATGTTCTAAAGTAAGCAATGTTCAATCATGAGAATGTACTCATAATTACTGTTGTCATTCTAAGAAATAGATTTATTCCATGACATTTATATTAACTTCTTGCTAGTAACATAGTTGGATTATAGCTCTTAAAGCAAATTTCTAAAAGATGACTTTTGGGAAGTTTGATGGTTTATAATGACAGGAAAAAAAAAATGAGTTTGAAAAAAATATATGTTATCTAATTATGTGAAAGACTTTCCACAAAGGGTGGACTGCTAAATATTTGGAACATCTACTTCTGATCTTCACAAGAGCATGGTCAGCTCATTCAAAGTATAAGTGCTCTCTGGATGCGGAACTGTGGGCCAGATGATAAAGGGTGGTGGGGTAGCTAAATTCAAGTTATGCATGAGATCAGGTTGTATATGAAGATAGTATGTACTAGTGAGATCTGGGTAAGAGGAAAAGCATTATTGTGATGAGCAGAAATTAAGCAGAACTCCCTCTGGGACATTATTTCCTTTCATGAGAAATCACAGTCAAGTGGGCAAGATTCTTTGTAAACTCAGGAGTAAGTAGTGCAAAGATTTCTCTGAACCATGGGATTCAGGAAAGCGTCATGCCATAATAACTTAGTACTCTAAATAATTCTTGAAAAAAAGAAAGTTTCTCTAAATGAGGCATGTATCCTCTGACCCTTACAGATATCTAAATGTTAAAATGGATTGCTTATTGATGCTAAACTTAGGGTCTCAGTCATCATCTCATACGAAAATGGAAAGTTCCATATGGAGTCTAGAAGAGGATTGTGGCCACAGGAGTTCAAAAATATTGGTCACAGAAGACTTCATTTTTCCTCTTATTGGATAATTCATCCATATGCAACTTACTTATTATTCCTGGGCTTGATCTAGGAATCAGGCCTTATAATGAATTCATAATGGCATTACTTCTATTTAGCTATCATCGAATGTTCATGCTAAGAGGAAACATAGAAACTGGCTGGTCTATATTTCACACTTAAGATATTGTTACTTTAAAATACACCTATGATAATCCTCCCAGTCCTAGAAACCAAGTTTCTTCCAACTACCTGACCCATCCTTATTAGTTTATTCTTCTTCAAGAAATAAGAGCAACACAAGGGCCTACCTAAAAAGCTCAGAGGTTAATATTGGACTTGATTCTTTAAATGTTGCAGATCTTATATCAGATCTTCACAAAAGAAAGGAAATATACATTTGAGCAATGGTTCAAAAAGTTGTATTAAATATAAAAAATATGAAAAACTTTTCTTCAAGTAAAAATGATAAAACAACACAGAACTTTTTTGGAAATGTAGTTATACTAGTTTGAAGAAAAATCATTTACGAAAATGCCTATTTCAATGATTTCCACATTGCAAAGAAATTGCTCAGATAGGTTCAAAAATATTAATATAACATGTCTAACTGTTGCAAAGCATACAACAGCATAGTTGTAAAAAAAAAAAAGAAAAGGGAAAATCATAGGATGAAACTGCTGGTAAGAAGCTAAGGGACACTGTAGAAACTACTCCGATTCTGAATTTTAGGCATAAAGAGATTAATACCCTTAAACATAAAACTGGTTGTCCTAGGCCACATTAAGCCAGAATGTAAACCTAAGTCCCTTGATGTCATGCAGAAACAAAATTTACCAACTTTGGGGAAAAAAGGGGTGGGGGAGAAGGAGTAAGAAGGAAGGAAACAGTGTTGCCTTGCAGCTGCAAAACTGTTTGCTCCCCCATGTCAATCTCATGACATCACAAAGGAGTGTCTGGGAAAGCTGAGACTCAAAGGAATGATTTCAGTAAAGCTTTTTTGAAGGGAGTGTCTCAGAATGCTGAGACCCAATGGAATGATAATGGCTATTGTCCCTATCAGAAGGTTTCTAAACAATGACTACATCCCCCAGGGTTGGGCCTGTGTAGGAAGGCATGGTTTATGTTGAAATACAATGTGGACTTTCAGGAAAAGAGTTGCCAGGCTTGGAACTCACAGACCTTAGGATTAAAGTTTAATTTCCTGGTACAATAGCTAATAAAAGCTATGTGTTGGCCCAATTCAGGGCTCAATCCTTGAGGCTTGAGTTCCTTGGCCCTGCTTTCAATCTATTCTGGGCTACTGTCTTTCTTAACACTGCTTCTTGCATCCCACAGCTCTTGTCATGCAGGAAGCTACAGCAAAGAAGTATAGGATCAAGACTTGGAATTTGAAAAACTGGAAAAAACATCAAAGATCAAGAAAATCATGTTAAGGATGTTAAGGCAGAAAGTCGTAGGAGTTCTTAATTGAGGCTGTGGAAAAGATTTCCAGAAAAATCAGAATCAGTACCAAAGGTAATATTGTGCAAGACTGCAAATTCTCGTTCTAGACAGAAACATTTTTCTCTCTACCCTGATAGAAGTGTAAGAAATGCCAGTCCACAGATATCATTCTTAGAAGACAGGTGCAGAACCTCCGAATTTGAATGCCAGTTCTTGCTGAGCATGAGTGGAGATGTATAGAATTCTTGAGTCTATAATTTAAAGGACTCAGGATATCAGAATCCCCATAGTCTATCCATTATTAATTACTAACCTGGAAACATAATACATTAAAGAAAAAAGTTCAATTTTGTTTTCTTCTTTTACTCCACCAGAAAAGAACATAAAATAACTATACATGCTGATGTGTGTGTGGCATAAGTATTTATGTGGAAATAAATTCTACCAATAAGAAATGAAAAATCTTTTCAAATATACAGGATAGGCCAATAGATATAATTGTTTTCTTGAATATAAGGCCCTTCATTCTGATCAAAATCTTTCATTTCTTTTATGGTGTTTAAAAGATACTTTTCTAGGGAAGCCGGGATGGCTCAGCGGGTTAAGCACTCGTTTTGCAGCCCCGGCCCCGGCCAGCATGGACCCATATGCTAAACTGGAACGTGCCTCCCACGAAGGAGACCCCCAGTTTGGTTCTCATTCTGCGCAGCCCCCCGCCCACCTGTGTGGAATGAAACCATGTCGAAAACTGATAACGTACAACCATGGAGACTGCTCTGGGCCCTCCCCACTTCTCTTTGTCTCTGTCAAAAACAATAAAATAAATCTTAAAAAAAAAAAATCTTTTAAAAGATACTTTTTTATAAAAATTCTGGCTTAATTTTTAGCTATAAATTCTGTGATGAATCTCCAGGTTTTCCATTTTAAAAGGGAAATAAGCATGTATCATTCAATATGACTTCTAAGTCTTAACTGGTATAACAAATATTACTTTAATGGATTCAGAAATACCTCTTGTCAACCTGCGGCCTCTGGAATGAGTTATTATTAAAAAGACACCAAAGATATATGACATGTAACATATTGATTCACACTTCATTTATTCAATATCTATAATTATTTGGACAAGAATGAAATAAATTTTACACACACACACATTTCCCCTCATTTTAGAGGTATTATCTTAAGCAAATTAATAGGATAAACCAATTTATATGGTGCATACTGTATACTGTCATTTGGAATTTTAGCATATAAATTATTTATAAGCAAATAAATATTCCATATGAAAAGCTATATCTAAGGCAAAACCTCAACTTAGAAACTTGCAAATGATTTAAGGAACTATGCTTCTTGAAAATATTAAATCAATTGTCTTGAATAATCTCTTAGAATTTATTACCTTAGCTGATATGGATATGTTAGGGTTTCTTATGATTCCAAATTGTTACTTTTCTTAAGATGAAAAATAATCTGGAAGTATTTTAGAATTTTTAACTCAAGTAGTAAGTATGGAATACTTAAAACTTAGGTTGTTATTATTTTTGGCAAGATGTCCTGGATATTCATAAATAAAATGGCACCTATGAAATCATATTAGAAACATGTGGCCATAATTAATTTACAAAATAATGAATCGTTGTGGTTTCTGTGTGATTGAGACATTCTTACTTACTTGATATTTTTATTAACAGGGAAATTCTAAGTAGCTACATTTTATGTAATGATTCAAAATCCTAATATCAGTAATAGACAAATGGCAGTCATCCTGATATTAAATAACTCACTTACAGTCTTAGTATGTCTTCAGTGATGGGATTAACAATTGGAAAGTGCTTAAAAAGAAATAGAAAATGATAATTTTGAGAGTTATGAGCCGAACATTTCTAAAAGGCTGGGGATTTTACTCAGTTTTAATATATTTGGTATGTTGATTTTATTTTCAGTGCAAGAACATTTAGCCATAGTCAGAACCAAAAAGCTGCTTGCTTTATAGAGTCAGAAAAACAAATTTAGACTTGATCAACTGTTTCAGTACCCAGGGTAATTTATTTTCCTCAGAGGTAGAATTAGATAAAAGAAAGGTAGAGTACCAACATATCAGCTTATTATCATATGCTATAATTCATAGGTTCACATAGTTTGTATTCTCTGTAGTTTGCGAACTTACCACTGCGTGCTTACATTGGCAAAACTGTGCAAACAACTCTGTAAGGTTTCATAACCTTAGTATATCAGTGTCTCACAGCTCTGTTCATGTCATCATGTGCCAGTGTCTTGCTGAGTGGCGTTCATTATTGTTGTTGCATGTTTTCTGTGTGCCATCATGAGAATGTCAGAGCTTAAATATCACATTAAATTTAGCAAGAGTGGAAGTGAAATCAGGGACATATAAGTCCAAGTTGATGGGGATAAGGCTATGAAGAAAACAGCAGTGTACAGACAGATTAAATGTTTTTCTGAGAGAAGAGAAAACCTCACCGATGAAGAGAAGTCAGGGCAGCCAGTAAGGAGCAAAACTAACAAAAACATTGCAACAATTCATCAAATTGTGCATAAAAATGGTGGCTGACTGTGAGAAGCATACCAGACCAACTCAACATCAACAGAGAAACAGGAAAATCTTAACTGAAAATCTTGGCATGAGAAAGGTGTGTGCAGAAATGGTCCTGAGGGAGATCACTAATGAACAAAAGTAAAGGAGAATCAAAGTTTGCCAGGACTGTTTGGGGAGGCAAGATGATGTTTTGGGCCATGTTATCACTGACAATGAAACATGAGCCTACCAACATAACCCTGAAATGAAACATCAAAGTACACAATGGAAGTTAGCTACTTTTCCATGACCAAAACAGTTCCTTCAGTCCAAATCCAGAGTCAAAATGATGCTGATAACCTTTTTGGATATCAGAGGGATTGTTCATTATGAATTTGTATCAACTAGGCTAACAGTCATCCAAGTTGACTCTTTGGAAGTACTGAAAATGCTTCATGAAAGTTAAACAAAAACTTTTTGCCAACAACTCATGGCTCTTGTATCACAACAATGCACCAGCTCACAAGACATTGTCTGTGAGAGTTTTTAGCCAGTAAACAAATAACTGTATTGGAATCCCTTCCCTACTCAACTGATTTGTCCCCCAATGACCTTCCCCATCCCCCAAAGATAAAAGAAATATTGAAAGGAAGACATTTTGATGACATTCAGGACATTAAGGGTAATACAATGACAGCTCTAATGACCATTCCAGAAAAATAGTTCCAAAATTGCTTTGAAGGGTGGACCAGGCACTGCTGTCAGTGCATAGCTTCCCAAGGGGAGTACTTCAAAGGCGACTGTAGTGATATTCAACAATGAAGTATGCAGCACTTTTTCTTGGATGAGATCGCAAACTTAATTGTCAGTCCTTGTACACATACTTTTAGATTTAGCAAGAGAATTTTAAAAAGAAAATAAATCTACAAAATATATATCTCCATGCAATTTTATACCAGCAAATCCATGAGCACTGAACTGAAGAACAAGCTTTTGTATTTTATATATCTAATTTAACTCCTCTATTGCCCTTTAACACACAGCACCCAACTATAAAGTCTAATTTTCTTCTGTTTCAATCATTTTAATGTGATGAGGAACAAAATGTTATAGCTATTTATATTGCTTTAAGAATAAAAATCAATTTATGCTCTTTAAAGACAAGATAACACCAATTATTTGAAATACAATTCTTAAAAAACTTTTGGTATCAGTAAATAAGGTTTAAAAAAGAAATCTGTTTTTATAGGTAGCCAAAATTCCAATTAATAATACATCTTTAAAACAAATTTGATGCCTAATACTTAAGCAAATATCTTGAGACTATTTAAGATTGAGAAAAGAAGAGTCTAATCTAAACACTCAGGTATTGATTATATACTTTAATAAAAAAATAATAGATTGTCTAAAAAGCGATTAAAAAAAAATCTTACACTTTTGAATGTATAGTAGACTAAATAGTCTTAAAGGCTCTTTCTCTTCAAATGTGGAATTAGATTCCCTATGAAGCAGAGTTTTAATACATATTATGGCTTGCAGAAAGTAAAGAAAATTATTAACCCTCCTTCTAGGAAAGGTTGGAAATGATATCTGAACAGGGAGCATGCAAAAATTAGGTGATCCTGAGAGAAAATATTGGTATGATACATACTTTTACCCCAAAGGCTGAGAAAATAGGAGAGATGTACTTACAACTCCTGTTCTTCCACCAAACCAGGGATGACCCCCACTTTAGTAGCAGCACCATAGATCTTGGAAGAATCAAAGGGATAAGGGCATTTAGGCTGCAGGGATCCTCATGAATTCAATGAACCAAATATACATTTATAATAAGAAACAAAGAAACAAGTCTGACTCAAAATGCAAACATAAAGGCAGAATAAAGAGAAAGCCTGAAGAAATAGAAAGTTAAAAATATTTCCACAAAAATAAAAATTTATAAGCAGCTCCTACTTCCAAGAAACTTTCCGGAAACTGGTAATTTCAGTTTGTACATTACCTATGGAATCAAAAATGAAAAACAATTGTCTAACTCATTACACGAGGCCAGTATAAACTTGGTGCCAAAAATTAGACAAGAACAGTAAGGATAAATAAAATCACAGATAATTCATGAATACATAAAAATTCTAAATGTTATTATAGCAAACTAAATCAAATAGCTTGGAAAATAAAACAATGGCCTCCTGAAGATGTTCGTATCCTTCTTAGTCCTCCTTGTCTTTCTACTTCCACAATAAGCCCATATCTACTGTATACATTTGTTTCCAACTGCACTGACTCTGAGATATAAATATATCACTTAATCTTTTGGAATTTTGAGACAAAGTTTTTAGAACAATGCTCTTGTATGTTATCTATAAAAGAAGTATTGAGCATAGATATGCAGAGGTGAAAACATTACATGGGGAATTATTATCTTTGGGAATAGGACCACAGACTTTTTTTTTTAATTTATTTTTAATTTTTTTGTTGTTTTGACAGAGAGAGAGAGATACAGAGACAGAGAGAGAACTGAATGGGGGAGCTCCCAGTTCAGCCCATTGGTCCGCATGGGCCGGGGCCAAGATTCGATCCTCTGTCCCCGGTGCTGCAAAGTGAGTGCTTAACCCACTGAGCCATCCCGGCTTCCCTCCACAGACTTTTTTTTTTTTTTTTGTCTTTCTTTGTGTTTGTTAATGTTTATAAAAGATATAATAATTATAGTCAGGAAAACAGGTAATATAAATAAATTCAAAACTTTTCTTAAACCAGATACCCTGGGGATTATTCTTTTTAATAACATAACCAATCTCACATATATCCTCCAGCTCAATTGGTTTGAAGACTTGACATATAAGCATGAGGAAAAAAAAGTATTTACATTCTCATATGTGAATTGAATATTCATAAAGATCTAATCCCAATTTCAAAATTTGGGTTTAGTAGTATAGATAGAAAAAGGTTACTTTTGAAAATCAGGGGAAGCTGGGATGGCTCACTGGGTTAAGCACTCTCTTCTCAGCCCCAGGAACTGAGGATCAAATCCCAGCCCAAGCCCGTGCAGACCCATATGCTAAACTGGGGTGTGCTTCCCATGCAGGAGGCCCCTGCCCTCCTGTGTGGAACAAAACCGTGTTGAAAACTAATGATGTACAACTATGGAAACTGCTCTGGGCCCTCCCCCTTCTCTCTGTCTCTCTCTATCTCTGTCAAAAACAATAAAAATATGTCTTAAAAAAAAAGGAAAGAAAATCAATGTTGTGACATGCATTATTGACTACAGGCACAAGGTTAAAGCATTAGGAAAATCATGAAATTGTAAGATCAAATGTGTTTTGAACATTGCTCTGTGCTTCAATTATATTAACAAAGATTGCATTCTCCACCTGATAGTGGTCTTATAATGTTCATTTTATATGTGTGCATGTTAGCTTTCAATGACCAATGTTTATTCTTTTCATTGCCTGTAATGTTTTTTTTAATGGAAAACATTAGTTTGAATTATGACCATCCTAGTATATATTTTGGAATACATTGCTTTAAATGACTGCTAATAACTCTGTGAAAGTTTTTTAAGATGCTAAAATCTATGACAGTTATGTTAGAATTGAACGCTATAGCAGGCAATTGGTAAGTTTATTAAGCACCAAGAAGCTTGGATACTAAATATGTTATTGATGGAATAATTCACTCAAAGTGGTAAGCCAGTGTGGAAGAATGAAACATACATAGACACTGGCAAAAGATAGATGTAAATTTGAATCCTACCAATTCTTGTCAGTATGACCTTAAGCATGTTACTTACCCTCTCTGAAAATATCTATAAAAATTTTTAAATAATTCTGACTTTTTAACATTGTTGTGAGAATCAGAGAAAATGTAGGAAAAACACTTGGCTTATAGTGATTTACACTTTCCTGACTACTGCTAACTTAATAATTTAAATGATGCCATACATGCAGCCCTAATACTCTAGATCTCCTATCACATTGTTAGATGAACATATTGTTGGTTAGTCAGTCTTCATTGGCCGTGTTGACATCTGCTTTCCTAGTGGCTTTGTGGCACTTTAGAGAAAGATTGCAGCGGCTATTTGAGAGAGAAAAAATGAGAGAATTACACATATAAACACATTCAACCCAGTGTAATAAGGAGGAAGCCCATGTGTACTGTTTTACTAAGATACAGGGTTATATAACTCACCTCTTCTCATAAAGATAATACCAAGTCATGCTCCCTTGAGCAATCCTCCTTGGCATTGCCAGTTTCATCTCTCTCATAGTCACAGCCTCTCCCTACAATAGAGGAATCTGTCTCTTTCTATTTCCCAAGGCAATACCTATTCTTTCACTGGTGTTACAATTCTTTATTCTTTATAACCCTTAATGTCCTAATTTTCTTATTTAGAATTGCTGACAAAATCATTCTCAAGAAATTGCATTCCCAGCAAGCAGCACGTCTAGTCAAAATTATACTGCCAACTTTTTCTACCCATCTTAATAATCCAAATAGTTTATAGTCCACCCTCATCCCTCTCAAGTTACAAGCTTCTTCAGCTTTTATTGTCAGGATGACAATTCACAAACTGGGTTATCTAGAATGATCCTAATCATGGAGCAGGTAGTAACATGTTGTATTTACTATAACATACTGGGAGGGGGCGGGAACTATATACAAGTCTATTAACAAAGCATGTAAATATTTCACTAAAATATGCTACTCAATTAACAAAGAATAATGAAGTAATAAGAAACGTGAATACAATTTTAGCTAACTTATACCTGGTTGGTATAAGTGTCACATTGCAGATAGTTCATAGCATCTTATCAATTCTTCTTATAACAGCTTCAACTACTGTTTGAATCATCAAGTTATACAAGCATATCCACACATAAAATCTGCATTGGAAACATATGAAGCAGAATTTGAAATAATTATTGATCAGGGAAATATTCAGCATAGTTATTTTAAGGTTCTTCATAGCATTTGAGAATGTAAAATATTTCATTTTATTATGAAAAAATTCAATTGGATCAATAATGCATACAGATTTCTCATTTGCTGGTAAAACTTTAAGCACAATGGGAAAAATTTTAAAGCTGGAGCTGAAAGAGGCATTTAAATGTCATTTTGGTTATTCCCCTGCTACAGAATTGACTTAATTCAGTTTACATAGATCATTGTTGATCCCAGGTCTACAAAATGGGAATAAAAAAATCATGTCTGGTATATTTGAAGGTCCAGAATGCCATGTTTTTCTTCCTCTATATAGGTTTTGTTTGTGGAAATGCAAGAATGTTTTCTTTTAGTCTACAGTAGACATTTCAAATTAAATTACAATTTATATTGGTAAAAACAAAAATCCAGTGTAATGTTTTTCTCAGTCTCAGCTTACGACTGGCTGATAATAACAATACGGATTATATTAATATTGTACCCCATGCAAAGCATGTACAACTTTTTGGAGTTCTCTGGTAATTACTCCAAAAACCTGTCCAGAGATAATCATTAGTTATGGTTTTTTTGTTTTTGTTTTTGTTTTTGTTTTTTTATTGTGTTTGACAGAGAGAGAGAGAGAGAGAGAGAGAGAGAGAGATACAGAGACAGAAACAGAGAGAAGGGGGAGGGCCCAGAACAGTCTTCATAGTTGCACATCATTGGTTTTTCCACATAGTTTCATTCCACAGGTGGGTGAGGGGTTGTACAGAGCAGGAACAGGGCTGGGGTCTTCACCCTGGTGAGAACCGTACTGGGGGCACTCCCCAGTTCAGCATATGGGTCTGCACAGGCTGGGGCTGGGATTCGATCCTCGGTCCCCGGGGTTGCAAAGTGAGTGCTTAACCCACTGAGCCATCCCGGCTTCCCCATGTTTTTATGTATTCTTTCAGAGTTGTTTTTATTCTGTGTTTGGTTTTCTTACATTTTATAGAATATATATATATTATTACATTTAATACTTAAATTGGTTTATGGTAGTGGTTCTAAAATTCAGTCTGCAAACATCAGAATCACATAGCAAGACTATTAAGAGCGTAGCTTCCTTAGGCTTCATACATTCCCACTTAACTCATTTTATCTCATCTCGAAGATTCTGATTCTGCAGAAGTGGGTTAGACGCTAAGAATATAAATTTTAAAAATAGATCTTTAGATGGTTCTGAGGTGAGTACATTGTACAAGTGAAAAACACAGCTCTGTAATTTTGTTTTCTGTGCTATGCTTATGAGTGCATCAAGATTACCCCAAACTTGTGCTAATTTTGTAAGAGGTTTATCTTTTGGGAGATTTGAAAGAAGTTCAATGACAGAAATTACATGTTTGAACGATGGAACCATCTTTATTTGGTGACTTTTTGTAGGGAAAAGGAATTAGAGAAAGTCAGAAGCTACATGACTGAGTCTTGGAATGCAGCCCTGCAAACAGGGCTGGTTAATGGTTAGCCTAGTGGCAAGATAGTGTAAACAGGCCTCAAGGAACCTCAAAGAAGAAGTGTATCTACATATAAAAGAAAGGACAATTACTTCCGGATTATGGGAACAGGGTCTGGGGATGACTTCATTTTAGGGGAACTTTTTTAAACTTAAAGGGAATCTAAAACCTTTTAATTTTTGATTTATGGGAACAGACTATACTCCTGTTCCTGAATTTTCTTCAATATATGTTTTGATGATTGTTATCGAGTAGGTAATCCTATCAGTGTAAATCAATAAAAACCAGCAATGAGGAGAGCTCTTTGCTAGATACTGCGAAGAGAGCTACCCCTCCGCTCAGCTTGATTTTTCGACGTTCCTGGTGCCAGAGTCGTCTCTGAGTCTCCAATTCACAACAACTTTTGAATGGAATAAATCATTTACTAAATTTTCAAATCCTTGTGTTGTTATGATTTTATCCAATTTTTCTGCCTCTCCTTCAGTTAATTTTCATAAACTTTTACTTGGAAAAATGGCCATTGCATTTAAAATTTGTTTGTGAGGTGCAGGGGGTTACATCCTACTGGAATAATTTTAACTTTTATCTTTATGTCTCTTCTTTACCCTTTCTTTTTGTTTACTCATTCCTATGTCCAACTTGTTTAGTTTAATACTTTTTTTTTTTAAGTTTGATATCTCCTTACCATGGACATGATATGACTTGTTTTGATTTAGGTCTATGATGTCTACCACTAAAATTTAAAACTTTTTAGGTATCATTTTGTTAAGCTTATTTCTATTTTTCATATAAATATTGCTGATGTGAGAAAAATGTTTTTATGGTTTTGTTTTTCAAATGTTTGTATTTGTTATATTGTAAGAATTTTTATTTTTATGTACATTTGTTCATATTAAGATTTTTGTTTTGTGCCTAGCAGCTTTGCTGAATTCCTATTAATTCTGATGGTCTGACTGTTGATGGGCTTGGATTTTTTATGTAGACAACAATACTATGCATATATATAAAATTTTTCATCTAGCCTTTTCAATTTTGTTTTTCTTATTTCACATTTTTGGAAAGCTGTGGCTGCTAGATCTTCTAGTATAATGCTGGACAGCAGTAATGGAAGACAGCACATTTATCATGTAATGACTTTAAGGCAAGCTTCAAAAGTCTCACAACTCATATAGCATTTGAGCTAGTCATTTTTACAAAAAAATAAGGTGGGCTATTTTCTGAAATACTTTCATAAATAAGTATTATGTATACTATAAAGTTTGAATCCATTTGCTTTCAACTGCTTGTGAAATTAGGGGGAACTGGGATCTCTCAGGCTATGAAACTTTTGAGTATCAATTCAGTGTATTCTCTTTATTTCCAACTTTCCTAATTGATTTTGCATTAAATATACATCTTTTACAGATTATATATCTAGACTTTTTGTTGAATGGTACTTAATGTGTATATGTTGTTATTTTTTAATTTTTTTTAAGATTTATTTTTATTGTTTTGTTTTGTTTTTTGACAGAGAGAGAGAGATATTGAGACAGTGACAGAGAGAAGGGGGAGGGCCCAGAGCAGTCTCCATAGGTGTACATCATTGGTTTTTCCACATAGTTTCATTCCACAGGTGGGTGAGGGGTTGTACAGGGCAGGAACAGGGCTGGGGTCTTCACCCTGGTGAGAACCGTACTGGGGGAACTCCCCAGTTCAGCATATGGGTCTGCACAGGCTGGGGCCGGGATTCGATCCTTGGTCCCTGGGGCTGCAAAGCGAGCGCTTAACCCACTGAGCCATCCTGGCTTCCCCTATACATGTGTTTTTCTTGGTTCTATTTTTAATCTTCCCTTACTTCTGCTGAACTGCTATTTTTTTCTTAAATCTTTTTTTTATGATAAATTAGTAACAACTTATTCAGATTCTCACTTTTTGAAGCTAATTTGTACTTTTTAGTATACATATTTATCAATATTTTTTCCTAGAAATGTTTAAAGATTCAGAATTTCTTTCTCAAACAACAAAATGAAGGGCTTTAACAAACTTTGATGACTCATTCACTATTTCCCAATCAAGTTTTATCTTGAAAGATTTTCCTCTTTTTTAAAGTGTGAAAAGAAACTAAACATGTTGTGATATTCACTAATCAATTTGATTTCCTAAGGTAATTTGTCAAGTTTTAGGCATTCCATTCTTTCTTGGAACCTATAATTTCTCTAAATTTATAGATTTCCTCTCTGAGTACAAATTTTTATAATTCATTTGGTGAGCTTTATTGAATGATGTTTTCCCAATGCATATATGAAGGTATCAGAATGCTTTTGTATTAACTTACTAGTTATAGTTACCTAACAACCGAGGGAAAAGGTGTCAGCTATGCTAAAATAAAACGACCAACTTCAATTCATAGCCCATAATCCATGCCCAAAGCAATTGGATGTCTTCCCAATTTCACATTTCACTGTGATTTGTAATCTGGAAAGTTTGATAATGAACAGATTAGGTCATTAAAAAAACCCACAAGATTTATTCTATTGTTTTTGACAGAGACAGAGAAAAGGGGGTGGTGAACCTAGAGCAGTCTCCATAGCTGCACATCATCGGTCTTTGATACAGTTTCATTTCACACAGTTGGGCAGGGGCCACTCAGCGCAGGATCTGAGCTGGGGGCCTCCTGCATGGGAGGCACATCCACTCAAGTCAGGGGTCAAACCGGGGGAGAGAACCAAACTAGGGGCCTCCTGCAAGGGAAGCACACCCCAGTTCAGCATATGGGTCTGCACAGGCCAGGGCTGGGATTCAATCTCAGTCCCCAGAGCTGCAAAGTGAGCGCTCAACTTGCTGAGTTATCCTAGCTTCCACTAGATAATTTTTAAACTAATATTAGTGAAGTATTTCAAAAGTTATCAGGATTCCAGTATTCATCAAGTTGGGGTTCAGAGACAAGACTGGCTAAAAGTTAGGGGAAGCTCCATTTCTCAGTGGCCTGAGGAACCTAGAAATTTATCGCACTAGTTAAGACTGAGATCCCTGCCAAAGCCCATTTATTAATACAAAAGTGCTGACTGAGTTACTGTTCAATAATGGTGGTAAGTCTCTAAACTGCAACTGCCAAAGATATAAGGACATCACAAATGATGACTACATAGGAACCCAAGGATGGGGATTGATTAAATGATCTAGGGAAATTAACTAGGTTCCCACAGAAGTTTTGCAGCCAAAAACAAAGCTTAGCTGTCCAAATTTTGCAAAGGCCATTTCTAATTTAAACATTCATTTGTGAAGCGCTAAGATATTCATGTGTTGTGCAACAACTTTTAGCTACAGTAAAGTCTAACTGATTAAAGCTCTGCTTTCTAGGCTGTTTATGTTCATTGAATGCACTGTGCTTCAACTTGTAGCTCTCTCCTAATTATTTAGATAGAATATGAAACTTGTTTCCAAAGACAAGGCCACAATTTAAAGAAATTTAATTCCAAATTGAATGTCTTTGTAGTCACAAAACACAGAAAACAAAGTATTTGAACATGTACTGTATGCCTAACACGTTATAAGACACTTTACGTAAGTGATTTTATTTAAATTTCAACCTTAATCTTTCAGAAGCTATAATTGCCACTAGTGTCTGCAAATGGAAAAAACAAACAAACAAATAATACTGAAAATCATCACATAATTTTTCCAAGGCCACAAAACTCATGTCTAATCAACTTTGAGACTCTTGTTACTTCCTTTCCATTAGGATGTCTTCCATAAACAAAGAATGTTAGCATGTCTGGGCCATAAGAAGTTAAGTCCTCCATATGAAGAGTTTTATACCCTTTAAATATGAAAACAGCAAGAGCTAGAAGTAGCTTTAACATTAAACTCTTACTTTAAATATGATGATAGACACAGTGTAGAGAAGTTACTATCCACTATATATCATGTACTTTTTAAGCAGATAGGTGATGATAATATCCTTTTACCTAAAATTGAACAAATCAGTCATGTCAACATGTTTTTTATATAAATTCAATTTAAATCTACCATGTTGGTTATTAAATGTCAAAATTTTTATTTTATTTATTTTTTGATCACCTTTCTAAGCTGTTAGGGCAAACTAAGTAGCTCTAGGGGATTTCCACACTGAATATTGATCAAAAATACAGATGACTTCACAGTTGAGGACACTTATAGCTTTATCTTTATTTAAATCAGGATAAATTAATGAATTCTAAAGTATTTCATTGTAACATTGCTTTCATATTTTTAAGTACAGAAAAAATTGTAGTGATTTTGTATGAAAAATCATTACCTTACATTAATATTCTTTTAAACTTCGAAGGTACAAGAAGTTCTCTTCAAAAAAAGCACAAGATTTATGTTTTAAAATTCTTTTTAATCTTCTTTATAGTTCTACTCATCAATAGCTGTAAACTTAGTATAGCACAAGAAAAGTCAGTAGTTAAAAAGAAACGTGAAAATTAGTGATATTGATGGTCTCTATAAGGAATGGGGTTCATATCTCCAACTACATACAAAATTAGTGCAATTTGGAGTCAATGGATGAAGAAAGTCTTTTGCAACTCGCTAATACTTTTTATAGCCACTTCTTACAACATTTTATCTAGGAAACCTTTTTTTTTTTTTTTCACTCTTCTTTTTTTTTAAATCTCAGAGAAATTTTAACAGTGTTTTCTTGTTTGTTAATTGTGAAAAAAGATACTAGTATTCTCCGTCATGTCTTATTTCTTGAAGTGTATGAATATGATGAAATTATCATTCACAAATTATTTCATTCATTCAGCAATAACATTGTACATTAAGTACTATAAATTCAATGACACTTCATGTGTGTGGACAAAGAATAACAATGATTTGTAAAATCTAATCAATGATTTCAAGTCCACAAATTCCATTAATTTCAATTTGTCACAAATAAGTGACTATATTTAAATCATTCTAAGATCCCATCAACTGTACAATTTATGTTTTCTGCAGAATACATATTAAAGTATAAAAATATATGTACCTTGGAACTAATGAAATATAATAAAATATAATATAATGAAATATGGTATAATGCAGAGTCTGAAACCAAAACTCACCCATTCTTTTTCTTCTCATTTCACTCAACATTAGACAATAACATTTTTCATAAAGAACTAAGTAGTCTTTGAAAATATGATTTTAATGACTTCATACTAATTTATTATATGAGTTTGCCATATAATATTAATTTGGTCTCTGGTCATTGTTTTTAGTTTTTTTTCTACATACTAACTATTGCCTTCTTGCATATCATGTTTACCATTGAATATTTCCTTAGGATAAACTTATTTTTTGCTTATTCTGGATAGGACCCAAGACAACTTATCTGTGGCTGATATCTATCACAGGAAGGAAGCACTCATGTTCTTTGCTTCCATTAATTCTGAAAGGCTAACCCCTGCAGCCACCTGTTCTTTGCTCGGTCATCAAAATAACCAGACAGGTCATTTCCAGCCTTTTGGGTTTTCTAGGGAGAAATAGACATCATTTTGCTCTATTCTTTATGCTGTAAATGACGTGTGCTATGCTCCCTTAGCCTATGCCATAAAGCTTCTCTCTAATACTTTCTAATTCTTCTCTTGCATTTGGCCTATTGAAAGTAGCTTTGAAACATGTGCCATCTTTTAAAAATCCACACAAAATATTTAAAAGAAAATAAAATATATTTTAGTAAGTTAGGAGCTACAAAATGATATAACCTCTAAGTCCAAGCTTTGAAGGAGTATAATTAATAGCTTACAATATGGCTGTATAATTTAACTCAATATTTCCAGTCTATTGAATAAAAGGCTTCCAAAAGATCAAAGCACCCACTACGAAGTCTGTTTTTCTCATGTTTTTCATTGGAGGTAAAAATGAAAGAGTATTATCATCTGCTATTTTAAAAGTATTACTTTTATTATGAAAAGAATATGTGTTTATTCTGACAGTATGGAAAATATGGAAAAATAAAACAGGAAATCAAAA
>PVKE010020397.1:11460-27642 GCA_004027555.1 Craseonycteris thonglongyai | reverse complement strand
AAATTTGGAATATGTGGAAATTAAACAACAGACTCCTGAATAACCAGTGGTTAATGAAGACATCTCAAGGGAAATTAGAAAATACCTGACACAAGTTCATCCTGAAGTTCATATAGAAATCCCAAGTAGCCAAAACAGTCTTGGAAAAGGAACAACTAAGTTGGAGGATTTCAACTTCTTGATTTCAAAAACCACAGTAATCAAAACAATGTGATACTGACATAAGGACAGACAAATTAGTAGAGTTCAGACATAAACCTATACATGTATGATTGACCTATACATCTAAATCCATTGATTTTTGACAAGGTGGCTAAAACCACTTAATAGAGAAGAATACCGTAGTCTATTCAACAAATGATGCTGGGACTACTGGATAGTCATATGTGAAAGAATGAAGTTGGATTCTTCACATCATATACAAAAATTAATTTAAAGTAGATCAAGGACCTTAATGGAAGAGCTAAAACTATAAAATTCTTGGAAATGTAACTATAAATCTTTCCTTCCTTCCTTCCTTCCAAGTGTCCAATAATATAGAAGCAATGAGATAAAAGATGGCACGTCCAAATAATGTTATTTGACATTTATTAAAAATGATGAATTAAATATGCCTGATGGGAATGTGGTTATACTATCTTAAGTAAACACAAAATAAAATTAAAAAACAGGTTATAAAACAAATTCTAACTTACTTTTATAAAACAAATTAACATTGCCATTTATACCTAAATTTATGGACAGCAAAAAAGATTAGAAGAACGAAAAGTTTATAGTAATTACCTCTGGATTTTAGACTAACAGGTAGCTTTTCTATTTTGTTATTGTTTTTTCATTTAACTATAATAAATTTACTAATTATTCTACAATGAATACATGTTTGGTAATCATTTTTAGAATAAAAAAAAAAAGTGCCATGCCAAGGAATCTGAGCCTTATTCTCAAGGTGATGGAAATGAAATTTTATAAATTAAATCATTTTAAATACCCTTAGCAACTTAGCCAGTTTTTAAAGTCTCATTGTGACCCCTCTGGGAACATGAAGATCCCATTGATAAAATGGTATCTGCTTGTGTTTCTCTTGTAAATCCTTATTTCTTTTTATTTTATTTATTTATTTATTTATTTATTTTATTGTTAAATTTATTGGGGTGACATTGATTGGTAACAATTAGATAGTTTCCAGATGTACAAATCTATATTACATCACCTATGTGTTGCATTATGTGCTTACCATCTAGAATCAGCTCTCCTTCCATTACCATATATCTGGTGCCCAATCCCCCCTCCCCTCCCCCACGCTCCCTCTCCCCTCCTCCCCTTCCTTCAGGTAACTACCAAACTATTGAGTGTGTCCATAAAATCCTTATTTCTGAATGTTGCTTTTGCTGCTGGAGACCATGGCAAGCCAGTACATTAAGGGGACTAGCAGAGTGGATTTAGGTCTTGTCAGGTCACTGGGACCTGCAGACAAAGAATGGTGCTCTCTAGAAGTGTCTGACTTGGGGCGGTATTTGTGAATAAGCAAGGCTGCCAGATTAACTTTGAGTAGTAAGAAGTCAGCAGAGGGCCTGGGGTGTGGCTTTATGATGGATGTTTCTCTGGTTTTATTTTGGGACAACAAACAGTTAGGTTTCAAATATGTCCTAGGGCCCCTTAGCTTAGACCCAGCTCACACCTCCTGTGAACTTTCCTTACAGGAAAACTTGATCGGTGCCCTCTTGGCGATTTTCGGCCACCTTGTGGTCAGCATTGCACTTAACCTCCAGGTAAGTTTCAGTCACCGCACTGTCTGGGGCAGAGATACAGCTCATAAGCCAGAGTGCCTGCTGTAGGCTCAGCTGCCTCCTCTCTGGGACTCTGCCAACCCCATCCCTGGGCTGGGCCTGGGACAGTACTCTGGTTTGTTCCAGAATCTCTCTGCCCCGACTTGACCCCCCCCACCCCCCCACCACACACACACACACACACACACACACATATCACCCTTCAACTCTGATGACAGCCCTCTCCATTACTTACAAGTTCCCGGGTGCCCTGAGGCAGATACTGTAGATGCCCTGCCCCACATCCCCTTGGCCCATCAGAGTTCACAAGTAGCTGGTTTGGAACAAGCTGAGCACTGAGGGGAATTGGTTCCAATGGCACACAGCTGTAACTAGAAGGCTTGGTGTGTCTAGTGGGTGGTAGAGGTGGTTTTAAATGCCCCCGGGGGCAGCCTTCAACTAGTGGGGAATGATAGTCAGTGGGTATATGCCACAGGCTTCCATCCTTTGGTAGGATGGATCTACCATGAGTTCACAGGTTTCTCAGAGGGTCTCCAGTGGGACTGAGCCCCACTTTCCTAAGGCACTAACTCACCCATTAATACACTCCCCCTTTGTTCTTCTCTCTTCCTTGTCTCACTTTCCCACCCCCTTCCTTGTGCTTCCGGGAATCACCACCCAAATCAACTGCTCGTTCCCAAGTCTTTGTCACAGGGACTGGTTCTGGGAAACCCAGACTAAGACTTGATACCTGCAGGCAGAAGAATCCCACAGAAGCCAACTCCTGTCCCCTCCCCCAGGGTACCAGCTTCAGGCAGCGATGACCTGCTCTTCCTTCCTGGAGCAGGCACATGAACACGCACATGTACCTGCTATATCTCAGCTCCATGCACACGCATGGGAGGTGTTCCTGAGGCCACATGGTGTCTTAGCTACTTGTCTGGTTCATGCTCTTCTAGCTATAAACCAACATCTCCGCTTCTATGTAGCCTTCATCATGACCCTCCCCCAAAGGCAGCCTTAGCCCTGGAAGTCAGCATGACTTCCTACCTTTCCTTAGTCACTGCCTCAGTTTTTATGTTCCAAGTTCACATTTTCAGAACAAAGGGAGAGAGCAGGGTTTGCTTATACCCCACAGGGCTGCCCAGCAGAGCTGCCAACACAGAAAGGGTATGTAATTGAGTGAGTATCTCGAACGTGGGGACTCCTGGGCATTGCAATTAAGAGGTAGCAGATCACCCCCAAGACCATGGCTTCCACCTAGACTGCATACTGCCTATGGTGTGCATTAGAAAAGTACATTTCCAGGCCTCAGGCCTATCCTCTAAGGATGAGGCCCAGACGTGTGTATTTTTTTTCAAAGCTTCCGGGGGAATTTTTAAGGCTTCCCAGCCAGTTTGAAAACTACTCTCTTAGAATAACAATTGAATGTTTAGATCAGTACTGCTTTACTCTTTGAGTAAAGACCTGACATATCTTCCCAAATAAAAGGGGGAGGTAGATTTAGGATACATGCCATCATAGCATTTCTTTTCCAAAAACATCTGGGCCAATCATATTCTTTCTGCAATCTCTAGAAATACTGCCACATCCGCCTGGCGGGCTCCAAGGACCCCCGGGCATATTTCAAGACCAAGACATGGTGGCTGGGCCTGTTCCTGATGCTGCTGGGGGAGCTCGGGGTGTTTGCCTCCTATGCCTTCGCTCCGCTGTCACTCATCGTGCCCCTCAGCGCAGTCTCCGTGATTGGTAAGACCGGGGTCCCTGCATCCCTCTGCTGGGACTCACCTCCCTGTGTGGCTGCGGTGTCACCAGCAGAATCAGAGATACTCGTTAAACAAGCTAGCACTTTATGGATATTAATCCTTCTAGTCCTCCCTGCAGCCTTCTGAGAGAGATACTGTTGTTATTCCCATTTTACAGATGAGGAAATAGGCAGAGTGGTGAACTTATTTTCCCCAAATCACACAGGTAGTGAGGAGCAGGGCTGGGATATGAACTGGGCTGTCTGTCTCCAGAATCTGTGTAAGGTTCAGAAAGTTTATCAGAATTACTTTTTATTTCTGCTGTAGAAGGAAGATAAACCTTAACTCATTCATCCTAACTCCATCAAGGTAACCTAAGCCTGCATGGAGTTCATGGAGGAACCAGAAGGGAATGAGCTCTTGGGAGCATGAGTGAAGGTTTAGGACGTTTCAGGATCCACTGCAGATGCGTTAGCCCAGAGGGCATGGGCAAAGGGACTTCATTTGACTGATGGCAGCCTCAATTTTCTTTCCCCTGTCCTTTTTTTAAAATAGCTAGCGCCATCATAGGAATCATATTCATCAAAGAAAAATGGAAACCTAAAGACTTTCTGAGTAAGTTCACTGATTTGAGCCTCTGTTCTTAATTTTATGCTTGTGCTTTTTTGCATTGTAAAACCAGCTCATCCTGAGGGGTGCAGGAATGGCTCAGTGGGTTGAGCGCTCGTCTTGCAGCCCCAGGATCTGAGGATCGAGTCCAGCCCTAGCCCATGCAGACCCATATGCTGAACGGGGGTGTGCTTCCCATGTGGGAGAAACCTGCCCTCCATGCCCACCTATGTGGAACGAAACTATGTCTAAAATTGACATCGTAGAACTATGGAGACTGCTTGGGCCTCGCCCATTCTCTTTCTCTCTGTGTCAAAAACAACAAAATCTTTAAAAAAAACACAAAAAAGGGGAAGCCGGGATGGCTCAGTGGGTTAAGCGCTCACTTTGCAGCGCTGGGGACTGAGGATCGAATCCCGGCCCCGGCCCGTGCGGAACCATGTGCTGAACTGGGGAGTTCCCCCAGTTCAGTTCTCTCTCTCTCTGTCTCTGCATCTCTCTCTCTCTCTGTCAAAAAATTAATAAAATAAATAAATAAATAAATAAACAAAAAAAACCCACAAAAAAACAGCTCACCCCACCCCACCACAGAGATCATTTGTTCCCTGGTCTCGTCTCCTCTGTAGCTCTATATTCCACCCTTGTCGGGCTCCTGAGAACCAGATCTTTAATCAGTGGTACCCAAAACTGGTTCATGTTCCCTTTCTGGGTACTGGTTCTATGGGTGTGCTCACTGTGTGAGAATTTACCAAGCACTATTTTGTATGCATGCTACACCTCATTAAAATTTATTTTGACACTATATTAAAATGACACTAAGGGAGATCGCCTTTTTTTAAATAAAGGAAATGCAAAAGTACAAACAATAACATGTCAGCAGTGTTGTCCCAGAAGCACATGCTGGCCCGGGACCTGCACCTTCAGGATCCCTGTGACAGCCTCCCTGTGACAGTCTCCCCTTCCCTGCAGGGCGCTACGTCTTGTCCTTTGTTGGCTGCGGTCTGGCCATCGTGGGCACCTACTTGCTGGTGACATTCGCACCCAACAGTCACGAGAAGATGACAGGCGAGAACATCACCAGGCACCTTGTGAGCTGGCCTTTTCTCTTGTACATGGTAAGAGAAGCCTCCTGTCCTTCCACCCAAGATGACACGAGCAGGAATCGAGTCCTAGACACCAGAAACCTAATGCCCAGCAATCGGGGATTCACGTGAATCATGATGTATTTCACAGCTCTGAAGTCCATACTTAGGGAGAGTATGTAGTTCACGGTCAAATGCTTTTCGCACTTATGTCCTAAGCAATGTCTAAAACTGCATATATAGTATGATAAATTTATTTCTTAGAGGCATTTCTAGGTGTGTACATACCATGTATCTATAAAGGACTGGGATGGAAAAAAAAATTCCATCAGTAGTTGTCTCTGAGAGGTGGAATTATGACCAAGTTTTTATTTCATCTTCATGTATCATCCAAAATTTCTACATAAGCATTTATTTTATTTTTATTTTTATTTTTTAAAGATTTATTTTATTGATTTTTGACAGAGAGAAACAGAGACAGAGAGACAGAGAGAAGGGGGAGGGCCCAGAGCAGTCTCCATAGTTGACATTAGTTTTCCATATAGTTTCACTCCACAGGTGGGCACAGGGTTGCGCAGGGCATGTGGGTCTGCATGGGCCGGGGCCAGGACTCAATCCTTGGTCCCCGGGGCTTCAAAGCGAGCGCTTAACCCGCTGAGCCATCCCAGCTTTTCCCAACATAAGCATTTAAAGCTTTTATGGTAAGAAGAAAAGTTAAGATGCTGAACAATTATAGAATGTTATTTATTGTTTTTGTCCAGTATCACACAGCTGGTAGAAGCTGATAGAAACCAGGGAGCCCTGGAAACTTTGTCTCCTAAACCCCCAGCCAGAGCTCAGTCCTCTGCCCCAGTGACATCCAGTGTTAGGCCTGTAAATAAACTAATCAAGGAAACCATCCAAGGCAGGAATCTCCAACCTGTGGCCCAGGACAGCTTTGAAGGTGGCTTAACACAAATTCTTAAAACCATGCCCGGCTCTGTGCTAAACACTTTGTGTATCATCGCAGATTCTCTCAACAACCCTATATAAAGTAAATGTGTTTCTGTCCATTTTCTGGATGAGAAACTGGAGGTCAGGGAAGTTAGCTCACTTGTTCTGAGTCCCATGAGAGCAGAGCTAGACTTGAAGCCAGGCCTGCCTGGCCTCATGGGCCACCTTCCCTCCCTGTGGTCCACTGACTGAAGATGTTCACTGGCTCACCTCTGACACGAGCAGCTGGAACTGCTCTAGAGGCCCAGAATGTACTTTTTCCTCAGACGCTCTACACGGCCGAAGAATGATTTCCCCGAGACTGGGGCTGTGCCATCCACCTACCGCCAGCCCGCCCCCGCATTCACCTGGTAGATGTGGCGAAATGCCTGCAGGGCAGAGCCAAAGGCCCACTTCCTCATGGAAGGCTCTCTCTAGGCAGTCCTGGGTTCAAATTCTTTATGTGCTGTGTGACCTTGGCCACGTCACTTACCCAGAAGCTCTGCCTCCTCCTTCTCCTCTGTAAGCTGACGGGTGTCATAGGACCTGGGTGGTTGTTGCGAGAGACACGAGGTAGCTTGGAAGCCACCCAGCCCTTGGCAGAGGCTCAGTGACCAATTCAGTTTGCCTTCCTTTATCGTGACTGTGAGGCCAAATCAAACTCAATAAACATTTTTGCTGTGTGCCAGACACTGGATATAACAAATAAATGAGGAGTCCTCACAGAACTCAAGTCTATCAGGAGGCACCGGCTTATACACAGCCATCTTGGGATAGGATGCCAAGTACTGTGACAGCATGCATTTCAGCATCATGTGAAGAAAGGCCAAAAATATTGGGCTCCCCTGAAAGCTCACACAACGGTTGGGAATGTTAAACAGCTCTCCATCTGCTTGATGGAGTATTCTTCAGCCATTAAAGATAATTACGAAACTTCGTAAAACATGAAAATTGTTTATGCTAAGTAAAAATGGCCCAGTCCAAAACTGTACGTTGACTGTGATGACAAGGAAAAAAAACATGTATTCACTGCGACAAAGACAGGGAGAAACAGGAAAATGAAAGCAGCTGTGTTTTATGGTCTCTAATTACAAGAAATTTTCAAAAATTTTCTTTTCAAAATGCCCGTTAATGTTTCTGTATTGGTTTTATAATAAATAAACTTTGGTTGGAGATTGGGGTGGGCAAATGGAGCTGAGCCAGTGTTGAGTTTTTCTGTGTCAATTTTGCTGGATGCAGGGCTGGTCCCACTGCTTGGGAAAGTATTGCCAAATGTCTGAGCCTTTAAGGAGTAGAAAGGACAAGTTTTAGAAGCACCCCAAGGCAGAGGGTGCTTCTAAAACTTCAGACGTGGTCATTGTCTAATCATAAGATTCTACCAATTGAGCACCGTCTAAACACCAGGCATGGGGCCTCCTGTCTTCAGGCAAAGTAGCCTAGCGAAGAAAGCACATAGATTCTGGAGCCAGACTGCCCAGGTTCAAATCCTGGCTCTGCCATTTACTATCTGGGAAGTATGATAGTACCTGTTTCATAGGATTATCGTACTGACTTAATGAGTTGGGTGTAGATAAAATGCTCAGAATAGTACCTGGCTTTTTTTTTTTTTTTTTAGTTCATTAAGTGTAAACTGCGATCATGGTGCTATATCCCTATTTCACAGAGGAGGTAACTGAGGTTTAGGGAAGTTAAGCAACTTGCCCAGGGTCACACAACTGGTTTAGAAGCAGATACATATTTAAACTTGGGCCTCCCTGACTCAACATGTCTTCTTTCTACTCGACTAAACCACACACCGTGGCGGCTGGTTAGGGGGCAAAGAGTGTGTATACTTCACCAAAGAGCTCTTCTCAGTAAACAAGTATCTCCCTCTTTGACCAACCCCCGGTGGATAGGGGTTACCCATGGGGCAGAGAAGTGAGAAGAGACTATCTATCTCATAGGCTGCCCATACATACGATTTGAAATGAGACAGCACCTTTATTTCCTGTCCCCTTTAAAATGGTACATCTGGTCAGCCTACCATCTCAGTCTGATGACTCTTGACCATCCAAGACAGGGTGGATATGAGGCCAGCACCTCACCCTCAAAGCTATGTCATGAGGTGAACTCTTTCTCAGTATTGTCCAGGCATTAGAGAGATTCACTCAGCATTCCCTCCTTTCCATGGGATATCTGTGTTTGTCGTTTGGGGAATGTGGTTGTTTCAGTTTCCGTTCAACTCCCAGTGTCAGTGACTGATGCTGTCACCCTCATAACCGCTGGCCTAGCCCCTCCCAGCCTCCCAGTCTTGCCTGTGTTGGTGGCCCCACTGACCCTCTACCTTGCTGCTTTCCTAGCTGGTGGAGATCATTCTGTTCTGCTTGCTGCTGTACTTCTACAAGGAGAAGAACGCCAACAACATTGTCGTGATTCTTCTCTTGGTGGCGTTACTTGGTAAGTGGGGGTCTGAGGGCTTGACTTTTGCCATCACCGAGTAGCACTAGAAGGTCCCCGCTGGCTGGAGGCAGCTCCCGTTGGCTCTGTCACACTGCTGGCTGTGTTCAGCGTTCGTGTTCCTGCTCAAACACCGAGTCTCCTGAGTGCCAGGGAGGGTGTGGGAAACTGGCTATAGTGGTGCACAGGACACAAACCCCCACCCTCTGAGCCTCCATTCTAAAGGGAGAACATGGCAGTAAACAGGTGGCAAAATACATAAATAGGTGACAACTGCAGTGAAGGCGGAGGCAGAGTAAGGGTGAGGAGGGTTAAGAAGTTCCTTCAGAGGAGTCAGAAATGGAGCAAGTTCCATGTAAAGACCAATGAGAGGTTAGGAAGTGACTCTAGATTCAAAGGCAAGAATTGATTTTGTTCTTTTTCTTTCTTAACTTTTAGAGGGATGGGTGCCATGGGGGAAAAGGCTTCTAAATCAGATTGAGGCAAGTCTCTAAATCCACATAGTCTTGGATGTCTAAATAGAGCTGTGAGAAATGCCTATTCTCTCTGGGGAAGGAGGAGCGGTGGGTGAAACCCTCCTGCTGCCTGCTAGTGACTTGCTTATGACTCTCTAAGCCACACTGTCCTCTAAAAAGGGGTATAAGAGAACACCCAAATCTCAGGAGGAGAGAGGGAGGAAATGAGATGAGCCAAGAGCCCAATACCTGTTGTTTTCTTTCTGTCCTTCCCACAGCGAGCCCCACTCTAGTGACAGGCCATCAACCACACAGAGAGGTGTCACCATAGGACAGGGTTGATTATTTTGATTTTTCTAAAAACTTTATTGAAATGTAACTTATGGACCATAAAGTTTACCTGTTTAAAGTATGCAATTCAGTGGGTTTTGGTACATTCACAAAGATGAGCAACTGTCATCGTAATTGAATTTCAGAACATTCTTATCACCCAAAAAAGAAACTCTGTGCCCATTAGCAGTCACTTCCCACTCCACCTTCCTCCCAGCCCCTGGCCAACCACTAATCTACTTTCTGTGTCTTTGGATTTGCCTTTCTGGACATATTTTGTAAATTAGATACACTGTGTGGCTTTTTGTGACTGACTGGCTTCTTTTTTTTTAATCTCATTTATTTATTTATTTATTTATTTTTGAGAGAGAGAGAGAGAGAGAGAGAGAGAGAGATACAGAGATACAGAGAGAACTGAACTGGGAGAGCTCCCCAGTTTAGCACATGGCCAGGGCCGGGATTCGATCCTGGGGCTGGGATTCGATCCTCGGACCTTGGGGCTTCAAAGCGAGCGCTTAACCCGCTGAGCCATCCCAGCTTTCCCTGACTGGCTTCTTTCACTGAGCGTATTTTAGAGGTCCATCCATGCTGTAGCATGTATCAGTGGTTCATTCCTTAGTGATTCTGTTTTCAAAGAGGACTACAAGATTGCAATCCCAAAACGTCCTCTCCTGGTGAGAGGGGTAGGAAGGCCAGAAGGCTCTGAGGCTTGCTGGCCACTTTCTTTCTGTCTGCTTCTCACTAACAAGTACAGCCCTGATGAAAGTGCTTGTCTGAACTGGCTGCTGATGTTTGAAAACTAGTCTGTGTAGCTGAGGGACCTAGAAGCCACTACGCGTGATGGGCTGTTGGCAGGAAAAGGCAAAATGAGCAGAAAAATAGGAAAGCACAGCATTTCAGCCAGAATAAGGGGCTTCATTTGTACCACAGTTAGAGATGGTTTCTTCTAACTCCTGCTTTGGCAGGAGAATCAGACAGTTGGAGTTAGGAGTCATTTCTGCACCACCAGGTAAAGCAGTGGTCTCCATGGTGAGCTGAGCAAGATGCGTGGGAAGAAAATATTAGCACTTATATTTTTATCTCCACCTTTTAAATTTCCTGCTCATGTTTTATAAGGTACATACTATATTAGCACAGTGTTACATGACTATAATTTTTAAATGCATAAACACATATATTGGAAAAGTATGTTCATATGCATGCATAGATGCATAGGGATAAGATTGCAAAGCATTTGGAGAAGTGTTTTTAAAAATATAATTGAGTGAGCACCAAAAAAAAAAAAAAAAAATGAGAGAGAGCTCATTACACACCACGTTTTCCTGTGCTTGCTATGAGAATGATATTCAGAAGAAGTTCATTTAGCCAAGATTGTTCTAACCTCCCATCGGGTTCCCGGCACAGCACTGCTGCTCCGGAGTTCAGAGGCCTGACCTCATCCATTGTCTTTTCTTGATGAAGTTTAAAGGTGGCATTTGGAAATACCTGTTGGGGTCTGTTTCTCCTCCCGCCTTTGATGTAGCAGCACAGACAGTGCGGGCTGATCATGGGAGTACAGGACACCTGGTGCAAACGGCGGCTTCTCACATCCTAACAGCTATGCCTGTGTTCCCTCCCTCCTTCTGACCAAGCCATGTGGCGTGATAAACTGACTTTCAGGGTCTCGCTCCTTCCATGTTCCTGCAGCCCTCACTCACCCTGTATACCTTCTGCAGGCTCCATGACAGTGGTGACAGTGAAGGCGGTAGCTGGGATGCTTGTCTTGTCCATCCAAGGGAACCTGCAGCTCGACTACCCCATCTTCTACGTGATGTTCGTGTGCATGGTGGCCACTGCTGTCTATCAAGCCACGTGAGTTATAAGTTCCTTTCCTGCCAGGTGCTTCCATTTTCTGGGCTTGATTGCATTTTTTCTTGAAGCTGTAGGGGAGGCAGAACATTCAGGTGCAGCCTACTCTCAGGGTTTCACCCACTGTGCAGCCTGGGGAGCTGCTCATTTGCTGAGTAGTCACATTAGACTGGAGGTTGTGTTTGACCCTCTGCCTCAAAATGTGAGAAATGCATGACCAGAGGCAGCCTCATGCCCCATCTGCTCCAAGGCAGGCATCTGGTTCAGGGATTTCAGAAGAAGCTGTGCTGTGGTCCCTTTTGACACACTTATTTGCCTGCTGAGTGAGAACCAAAAGGCCATCATTTTTTGTTTTCAAGAAATCTTCCCAAATCTTCCCAAGTGAAAGAGTAAGGTAATTAGTTCTCTTCAGTGACAAACAGCCCTAGTTCACCATCTGAGACCTGGTGTCCAGCAGTGGGCCTGGAGGGACACGTGGCAGTCCCACCTGGGGCCAGGAGGGTGAACTGCGTAGGTTTCAGTGCGTGCGTGTGTGAGGCTGATTCACCCTGGGCAGGTCGGGGCTCACTGTCCACCAGTGTGGCCCTGAGGGGTTGTAGGAGTGACTGCTGCTGACTAGTGCCCTGTGGAAGCGGCTACGCTCTCTCACTGCTGTCACATGAACTTGAATTCATTTCATCCCCACAACAGCCCTTTCGGGCAGGTGATACTAAAAAGAACTGCGGCAAAGTGAGGTGCAACGCCCGGGAGTGGTGGAGGAGCTGAGATTTGAACGCAGGCAGCTAGCTCCCCGGCCCACGCCCCTCACCACGTTGCTCTGCCACCTCCTCTGCTTCCCCAGCACGCAAATTCCAGTCCCATCCTGAGGGACTCACATAAAGCTTTTAGTACAGTTTCCAGGATAACGTCCAGTAAATAGCAGCTGCTTTTATGACCATTACTACTATTACCATGTCTGTTATTACTGTTCTTACTCCTAACACAGCCGTTCCAGTCATCACCTCTGAGTCCCTGCAAGGCTCTGTGCTGAGCACTCCAGGGGTTACAAGCACCAGTCAGGTGCCCTCCCTGGCTCCCCACCTCCTGGGAAGCTTCTCACCCAGTCAGTAGGCCCCATTCACTGAGGCCTACTGTGTGCCAGGCCCATACACAGCCCCCACACACAGAGACAAGGAGCAGTAGAAACTGTCCTCAAGGTGCTCACAGCCCTGGTGGGGATAGTCCAGCAAACAGACGGTTGCAATTGAGTGGAAAGTATGTGATGGTATAAGCAACTACATAATATTAATTACAAAATACTATGCAGAGAAAAGACAACTAATCTATTCTGAATTGATGGCAATGTTTATCCTAGCTGGAGAGATTATGGAAGGCTAATTTTCCCTCTTTTTTTCCTATATTTATTTCAGGGGTCACATTATATTTGAATTAAGGCAAAAATTTATTCAAAAAATTATTGTAACAATAAGTAGGATGTGATACGTGATTCAAGAGTTTCTTGGAGTGTTTAAGAGACCAGATATGGCTCTTTTTAGTGGGGTGAGGACACAGGGGACACAGAGGTGAAAAGGGCATTTCCGGTGATGAGATCAGTGTGGTCAAAGGTGTGAGACCAGACAGGCCTGGCCCGCTTGGGGATGGGGGTGGGCCTCGGGTTGTTGTCTAGGGGAAGGATGGGAACAAAGCATGGACCCCAGATCTAGAGATACACAGGCACGACATCTTTAGAAACCCAAGGAATGTTCTTCCATGAGTCCTCTTCACATTTCAGACCAACTCTGTTAGTGGTCATCATCTTTCACCCTGGCCTTTTCAACATCCTCACACCCTAGTGACCAGAGTGCTTTTGTATTGCAGCTTTTTAAGTCAAGCCTCACAGATGTACGATTCATCTTTGATTGCCAGTGTGGGCTATATTCTGTCCACAACTGTCGCCATCACAGCAGGTAAGGGTGGCTGATTGCCAGATTTATGTCTTCTATCTAAGCAGAGGGGACAGTATCCCAGAGTAGAGGGAGGAGGCTCCACCCTGGTCATAAAACCAGTTCCACTGACTCATCTGCCCATGGAGAAAGTGCAGGATTTAGAGCCACAGAGACCTGGGTTTGCATCCCAGCACAGCCACAGAGCTGTGTGGCTCTGGGAAAATCACTTAACCTCTCTGAGCCTAAGTTCCGCATTCATAAAAAGGAAGTAATAACACTCACCTCCTAGAATTGATACATGTACAATCCAAATGTCCCCTACTTTGTAGTGCACATACAGTGTTTCTTTACCAATGTTTGCCATCATCTGCTAGCTCCACAGCCTCCATTGGCCAAGTAACCACAGATTTTTTTCTATATAACTTTCAGAGATGGTTGTTATATGAAGCACCGGCAATATACTAATAGCAACTCAATCAGTGATGATGATGATTATTATATTCCCCTTTTCTTCTACTTCAGAGTGTCTTTGTTTGATTTTAAATGGCAATAGTGACTACCATCTTCAGAGTGAAAAGGACCAGTGTGCCTGCCTTTGAGGAAGGACTTCCCATGAAGCCATATGCTTTGCAGGACACGTTAGACAAAGAGTACCCAAATCCCACTCAAGGAGATAGGAATGAGCAGGGCACATGCCTGCTCAGACCTGTGCTATGAGCAGTACCGATCAAGCAGGACATTGACCCAGAGCAGCCAGAAAGCTAACCTAATGCAAAAAACTGTGATCCAGCCACAGTTCAAACACCAAGATGGAGTCAGAAGTTGAGCAGGGATTAGTATCCAGGAATACAGCGTAAAGCCCATGGTTGTGAAATGAGTCCAGACAGGCTCTGGCTGCAAGGTGAGAGTGGCAGGCCCATGTCACCCCCATACCCTAGGAATGGACCTGCAGGCTTGACATCTGCTGGCCACGTGAGCCTAGAATAAGGTGACCAGATGTCCCACTTTTGGCGGGACAGTCCCGATTTTTAACAATTTGTCCCGCATCCGCGGCATTTTAAAAAAGTCCCGATTTTTGGAAAGAATGCACGACAAGCTAGGGAACGGCTGGAGATAGACCAAATTTTTAATCAAGAACCCCCTCCCTTCCGATCAATGGTGTCCCGCTTTACCAATGTTAAAATCTGGTCACCTTAGCCTAGAAAGCTCTGACAGCTTAACCACAAAGCCTTGTTTGTCCATCTTAAGAAAGATGGGGAAAGGAGGTGTGTAAAAACTGGTAAATGTAGTTTAGCTCATAGTATCATTTCATTGGGGAAGTCGGGTGCATGGGAACTCTACTATTTTTGTGAGACTAGTACAATGTCAAAAAGTTGAGAAAAAAATGATGAGAAGGGTCTAGGGGAGGGAGAAAGAAGACTTATCTGTTCCCCCAAGGGCTTTTATGGCATTCTTCTAATATTTTCTGGGCACAGTCATATTTTATTGATCACTTTGGTTTCCTACAGGGACAGAAACTTAGCCAAGTCCTAGACAGACTGGTAAATAGGTTATGTGAAACAACTCACTGGGTTTTCTGTTGTTTGCTACTGCAGGCGCAATATTTTACCTGGACTTCATCGGGGAGGACGCGCTGCACATCTGCATGTTCGCACTGGGGTGAGTTCCGTTCCACTCTCTGGCCCCAGGGCAATGTGTGTCGAGTCCAGGCTGGTCGCCTCTCCTCCATTATTGCTTCATTCTCTCAGGCAGTCCTTTATAGCAGTGCTCCCCAACCTTTTTGGCACCAGAGAACGGATTTGTGGAAGACAATTTTTGTGCGTATGTGGGGGAGGCGGTATGGTTTCAGGATGATTCAAGCACCAGGTGCAGCTTAATTGTCACTTACCACTCACTGATAGGGTTTTGATATAAGTCTGCAAGCAACTGACTTTTTATGGTCTCTGTGCAGTCAGACCTCTCTGGCTAATGTTAATCTGTATTTGCAGCCGTTCCCCAGTGCCAACATCACGGTCTCAGCTCCACCTCAGATCATCAGGCATTAGATTCTCATAAGAAGCACACAACCTAGATCTCTCACATGCACAGTTCACAGTACATTTTGCGCTCCTCTGAGAATCTAATGCTGCTGCTGATCTGACAGGATGCAGAGCTCAGACAATAATGCAAATGATGGGGAGCAGATGCAAACACAGGTGAGGCTTCACTCACTCACCTGCTGCTCCCCTCCAGCTGTGCAGCCCAGTTCCTAATGGGACACAGGTGGTCCAGGGCTTAAGGATCTCTGCTTTAGAGCCAGGGGAGCAGCCGGAAGTGGAGCTTTGTCCCCAGAGAGCACTTGCTCCCCAAAAGGCTTTATCTCCTTTTGCTTTCTTCTCTTTGGGCTTTAATTCCCCTGCCATTTCTAAAAAATCACATTTTAACACATGAAAGGACTCTTCACCTCACCTCAGATAAAAGAAATGCATATTGAACCTATATAAGATACCATCATTTTGCAGAAACAAACAGAATTGGTAATATTCCATGTTGGCAAGAGAATGAGGAGACCACACTCCACCCACCTGTGAGAAGTTTTTTAATATGGGAAGACAATCTGGCCATATCAATAAAAATTTTAAATATGCATGCTTATTGATAATAGTATTTTATTTATGATCATTTATTTTGGGAAAAGAATTTAAATGGGACACAAAGACTCATGTATGGGGCTATTTATTTATTTTATTTATTTATTTATTTTTTTAAAGATTTATTTTTCTGACAGAGTCAGACAGAGAGAAGGGGGAGCAGTCTTCATAGTTGTACGTCATCAGTTTTTTTTTTTTTTTTTTTTTTTTTTTTTTTTTTTTTTATCTTTTCACATTTATAGAGAGAAATTATCTTTTTGTCTTCAGTGCATAGTTATTTCTATTTTACTTTTTGACAGATAGAGAGAGAGACAGAGACAGAGACAGTTAGAGAACCGAACTGTGGGAACTCCCCAGTTCAGCACGTGGGTCCTGCCTGGGCCG